>OY804259.1:15341088-15623588 GCA_963680825.1 Meiosimyza decipiens
TGAATTGTATTGTAAATTTGTGAGTGGTTTTTACAAAAGTATTGAGCAAATCAATAATTTTTATTGGGCAGCAATTTGAAGTGAAACATTTTTGTGTAGTAAACTTTTGGGGGCAATATTGTATTGAAACTATTGCATGTAATATTATAAGTGAATAATTTATTTTTAAATGAAATTAGATGAGTTTTTAGCCTAAGAGGATGCCTCATTTTTCAATAATATTTATTTTCTCATGTAAAACTTGAAATATAATTAGACATATGTACCCCTAGGCGAAGAACACCTAATTACTCTGTAAAATGTGAACGTGAATGCAAAGCAGAGTGTGGCACCTCCCTTACACAAAAAACAAATCCCTAAAACGCTTTATCTTGCCATTTTTTAAAGCTTTAAAGAGTTGCGAAACTCGTAGAAACATACATGAATTGTTTATATTAACAGACAACGGGGCGTGGCACCTCCCATGTAGCAATATTACTTTAATTGCTATAAATTGGTACCTATGGTAGCTATATTTTTGAAGTTTGCTATATAGTGATTAATATAAATTGTTAATTTCAAGCCTATAGGAGGCGTGGCTCTTCCTATACAGCACAAATACTTTAAAGTCTTTATATTGGCTCTATAGCAGCCACTGTTGTGGAATTTAATATATTGTTGTATACTGTTTGTACCAAGTACTCTTTAAAAAAACGAGAGTGAAATAGAGTGTGTCATCTGTTTACAGCAGTTGTGAAATTTGGTACACTAATTTCTGTTGCGAACAGGTTTAAACAACAACGCGTGGCACCTCTCTTACATCAAAACACTGAAAACGCTGTATATTGTCATCTACCATAGCTACAGCTGTGACGCTTGTTATATGGTTTTAGCTATAGCAATATGTGTGAGAGACTGAATAACGAGAAGTGGCACCTCCTTTGAGGCGCTGCATCTTGCCACCTATTTTAGCTAAAGTTGTGATCAATTTGTACAAATTGATGTACATGTGCGGCTTTGAACAGTGGAGCCATGTGGGCGGAGCCGCGTGGTAAAAGACGTTATTTGCTTAAAATTAAATTTTTTAAATATTTTTTTTAACTTTTAAGGCTCAATTAAAATAGCTTTGGATATTTTCCAAACAACATTTAATATTATGATTAATTTTTCAATTTAAGCTAAAAAAATTTGCATATTTTCGGGATACAAATATAAGTTCAACTTTGAATACTAATTTAAAGAAATGCAAAAATTGGCCTCTAAATGAACAATTTATTTCAAATAAAATCTGAAAATGTGGCACATTTTTTTAATACTTTTTTGTAAAAAGATATTTTATGCTGATACATCCTAAAGTATGCAACAAAATTTGACATTCTAATTTTGTTACTATATTTTCGAGAACTATGTACTTAAGAGTATATAGAAATGTTGCCAAAAGAAATTAATGTATTCATCGATCAAGCCTTAATGAACTCATTATGTATGCAAAGAAGCTTTTTCAAAAACGAAAATGTCCTTGAATACATTTCAAGCTCAACAGCTAAAAAATGTTTAAAAACTTGAGCACATTAAAAATACTCATACACATGTGCGCTGCCATTACAACGCTTTGCACAAGCTGATGCATGAAAGAAATTTGTGTGCGTCCCCAAACTGTAGGCAACATAATTTTTAATAGCCAATTAGATAAGCAGCAAATTTATGAAAAATCGATTTTTAAAAGAAATTACACGGCACGTTATTATAAATAAGTTAAACCAGCAAAAAAAAAAGCAAATGAGCAAAGCTATGTGCACCCACACAATACAGTACTTGTAAAGTCAACAATTAACCCTTTACACACCAATTGAAATGTAGCTGATTTTGCGGAAAAATTAGTAAGAAGCACAAACGAGTTAGAAAGAGAAAACCGACATGAGTAGAGAAGCAAAATAAATTTCGATAAATAAATTTTCCAATACCAAAAGGAGTTAAGCGTAGCGCCGCCTTTGCCTAAAAGTATGCTATAAAATAACAATTTAGTGTTTACGAATTTGCTGCGCTAAGAAAAGCGATAAGCAGAGCAAGAGAGTTGCCAATGAAAGAAGCTAAGATTTATGCCGTAACAAAGTTAGAAAACTAAAACAACACAACAGCACAAGAACCAAAGAACCAGCAAAAGTAAAATCAGTCAGTCAGCATATTTTGCGCCTAAAAGTATGTATGAGGCAAATGTTATTAACTGCTTTTTGGTAGAATTTTTTTTATTACACTAGTAGCCTAAAAATAAGCAATGACGTTAAGTGGAATGTATAAAGTTTCGTAACATATGGTGTTTCAAGTAAAGAAAAACTAAATAAACAAATTTACTTTATAAGGGAATTTGGTAAAGCCAGTAGTTAGTTTCCTTTACGTAATTGTTAGAAGAAATATCACGTTAAGAAAATGAGTTGCCATGCCAGTATTTGCTTTAATTTTATGTATCTGCAAGTTCATTCTATTCGTATCAAAGGAAGTTTTTGATTTGAAAATATTTAAAATGAGTTTTCCTAAATCACTTCGTGTTTTCCAACTATGACTAAGATAGATTTAATTATGATGGCAGAACTACTAAGCCCAGGCAGTGCTCTCAATGGGTTAAAAATTGAAATAGCTCCGTTTCTTATTCACTTGAATTCAAAGCTGACTGTGAAGAGATTTTAATATATCATTCGTTTGCCATATACCCTCCTTTGGCTTTCGCGACCAGGCCAAGTCTTTTCCGAAGCGAGTCAGCATAAGTGCTATCCAGCAACAAATTTCGTAGAAACAAATCGATCGGATTCAAATAAGACAAGGAAGATAAATTTTGAAACGTTTGCTTGATGTGATGGTGCTGTTTGAATCTCCACGGGTGATACAAAAGTATTTTTATGCCCCAGGAAGTAGTTCATGTCTTATGATCATTACCTGATAAATTTGTTGGCTTATCTTCACCGCATATTTGCTAACTGGTAGGAAAAGGAGCGGAGATCCACCATTTTCGGTGACTGAAGCCCAAACCATGATTTTCGCTGCTCCTTGACGCCGATAAACGCGCAAGTCATTTGAATGATCGCTGAAACGTCCCTTTTACCAGACTCGATCGTTTTGATTTTTTACGTATTGTTGAATGAAAAAAGCTCTCTCGTCGGAAATCACTGAATTGGGATACTCGCTACGATCGAGTGAGCTGATCAGCGCCTTTGAACAAGTCAGTCGCTTTTACTGTTGAACTTACTTAAGTCAATTTTGACTTATAACTTTCATTTAATTTGCCATCTGATTCACAGAGCACTCCGGATTTCCTGTGCCTGATGCTACCTGTGTCCCCATATCGTTTGATGGTACGATCATTAAATTTCTAGCTCTGAAGGGCAATCATCAAATTAGGTTTCATTTACAATTCACACATCTTGATTATTCTGACACTGAACATTAAATGATTTTAAACGTTCGGAGACATCGTCCGGAAGAATTTTGGGTGCGTTCAGTCGGACGAGTCGAGATTTATAGCAGTTCTCTGGAGTAATTATGTAGCCTGGCAGATGCGTAGAAATATTTGTAGATTTTCAGGGTTAATTGCTGCAAGACTTTTATGGGAGATCATCTCATGCTCCAAGGTGATCCTTCTTGTACGGCAGAACGTCTGGCATTCTATAGTTTTGTGTAACGAGGTCTATTTATTTTTAATGCATAGTCTGCAGGTAGTAGACGCGTCTCCAAAGCAAGCTTAGACTTAGGCATTGTTCAGTTCATAGCCTTTAAGGTGGCCTAATTGTCGGACTGGCTCAAATGCTAACGTAAAATATGCATGCAAATGTCTCAAGTCGTACTGCTGAGCTCACAGCAGTCAATTCTTCAAAGATTCCAGAGTCTGACCCAAAATTCAATTTTGATCCATCAGTATACCAGACAAGACCATTGGGCGTAAAAGAACGTTTCTATTTCTCCCAATTTTGTCCGGATAGAAGAACAATGAGGGAGTTTTTATTGAAGCAATAGGTCGGTAGCATGTCGCTAAGTTGAAGTTGAGCACTGAAAAACTCACACTATGGTTAAACGTAGTTCAAAATTGAACGACCTTTAACTAAGCTAAGTTTAAACTCGCATATAAGCCCAAATATTTCAATTGAAAATAGAAACCAAAGAACAATACTTCACGCAGTGTTTTCTGATGATTTTCTGTTTCGCCATAAAAAAATTCGACTGTTGAACAAAAGTCTGGAAAACGCAATTAAAAGCGTTTTATTTTGATAACATAAATTTTGTGTTTAAGTAACATAAGTGACAATAGTTAACAAGAATTAAAATTGCATGCGAGAAATACTGTAAGGCAACACAATTGTAACAACAGCAAAAACAAATTGAAATGATATATTAAACATGTCCAACACGAGTCTTAATAACTAACAACAATAATGACAGCAACAAAACAAAATGGTAACAGCTGTCAAATTGATCAACAACAAAATTGATGGAGAAAAAACAAACTTTGTGCCTGGAAGAAAAATAAAAGAGACACAGCAATGCGCTTGGAGCAATTGTGTTTATTTATTAAGAAAAACACTTAAATGGTTTAGGGCAATGTAAGGTGGGTACGTATTTGTGGGCAGTAATTTTACAAGAAAAGCAGTACATGCTGGCTGAAGTAGCTAAGTGCACAGCTAATCAGTAGCTGAGTAGAAAGAAGCACTACAAGGTCAGGTAACTTTTAATGAAATTAGTAATAAACTAAATACATTTCTAGTGGAGCCCTAAACGAACTGGTTCTGTCAAGTCTTAAGCAAAATCATAGCTTAATTGGAAAAAAAGCACAACGAATGTCTATATTTATCCACTCTTAACTTTTTTTTGCTACACATTTGGTTCAAGAGCTGTTAAAAACATTTCCAAAAACACATGAACATGGCCACAAAAGTTATTGTAGTAATAAAATAATATACTGGGAACGATTGTTCATGTTTGCCTACACATAATTTTCGTTTGTCCACCATTTATTTGCGTTATTCCATAATTTATTTTCGTTTGTCCATCACTGGCTCAGGGCTAATTCACAGAATAAAACGCTTTCTAAGTTCAAAAAAAAATTCTTACTCAAAATTGTCCTTATTTGGATATATCTTTCTTTTAACATTTTTCCACCCCTATAGTTCAGAATATATCTAAAATTAAATATTTCAGGAAACGATAACTAAGACCCTAGAAATGGTGGACAATTTAAAACTATGTTACGTTTGAATGTGCATCGAATGTCCATGTTGGATTAATTTTGATTCAATTATGTGGAAAAAACAAAGTTCTGGAAAGAACGTAAACTTAACTCCCACAAATAGAGAAATATGAACACTTCCACATTTGTCCAACTTTTAAGTTTCTATGTCCACTTTTGATTCAAAAGTTCTTGAATTTTCGGATAGAATCAAAACTTAAAAATAAAAACACTTTCCTATGGTGTCTCAAAGAGGTTTAGCATCCACTTAAGAATCGGCTAAAGCTCAGGAAAATATTCCGAAATCAATATTTTCATTGTTTCTTAAGCGATATGTTTCCTCTGAGCGGACTCACGTTTGAGAAAATTTCTCCTACGTAACTATTCGTCAATGTCGCAACGGCTAGCGCAATATGAAAATTCGAAGCGATATCAATTCACTAAAGTACTTATGGTGCTTGCTATATCTCATTTAGTATGGTTATGTCTTCAATTATTACGCCCAAAGATATGCTATCTTATTTTTAAAAAAAGCAAAAATTCTTTGCTTGTATCACAAATAAAATTCATCAAGTCTTATCAACATTTGGCACAGACTATTAAGACTTGCAAAATATATAATAGCTACAGGCAAGACTATGTTAAAATGAAAAAATGGGCGGAGCCATGCCTTCCACCTGAGAAAAACCGAAAGCAACTATATGACGCAGATGGATAGCACATATTTTGCTGTGGAAGGATCTAAGCAAAGTTTGGTTTAAAAAGAATGCACGATGCCACGCCCCCCATATAAAAGAAAAACCAAACTCATCACATATCATCAACTATTTGACGCATATGAATTAGATTTGGAACATAGGTCAAAGGTACGAGCAAAAGAAAGTAATGGGCATTGCCACGCCTATAATAATGCGTCTTTGGAGTCCCGTCTCAATGTGATAAGCAAAAAAAAAAGATTCTCACTTAATTTTGAAAACTCATACTCTAAACGTGGTATTGAAATTTATGAGCGAAAAAAAAGTACATTAATTCTATATATAAACCAACACTTTAAATGGGTATACTTTAAATATTCGGGAGAAACGTCTTAGTGGCAGTTATAGTCCTAATCATTGAAATGATTTAAGAATCGGTCTTAAAATTTGAGTTTAAGATTTATTTTGAAAAAACAAAAATAATCAAATCTTCACACTGCGTAACGATTCAACTTGAGGGTTCCTATTAGGACCAAATTAGCACTCATTAGCAAGCATGGTCCCAATTTTTGAACTACTCGAATTATTCCAAGCTTTAGAATTTATCAAACTCTTCGAAATTTTGCATAATTCAAATCGAATACTAATTCGTTCAATTTTCATTTCAATGCAATATTCTCCCTCCCTATATTATTTGTAATTAGGAACAAATAAAATGTTCACATTTCAAACAAAAGCATTCACCTATTATAAACAGCAGCAACAGCAAATACTCAGCTAATGAGAGTAAATTTTCAACTTTTTGGCAGCAAATATTGAGGCAACGCTATTATTGCCAGTTTTCCTTGTAAACAAGTAGCAATAATTTAGTGAAAATTTGCTAGCAGCAAACAAGGGAAACAACAACGAAAATGCAATGATTAAAAAAACTACTGCCAGTTAAATTGATGATATAGTAGTGACAGCAGCAGTACTACTGTAAAGCAGATGAATATCTACACTGAAAGCATCATTCCTTAAGGTTAATGGAAGTCAATAAAAACTGATCACAGTGGAAAAAAAATGCTACATTTGTATTGCTCCAAACCATCAAATTCGCCAATATTGCGTTATTCAATATCTTAAACTTCACATAAAAAAAACTTTAATTTACTCGACTATCCTTTAAATTTATCTTGCTTTTTCTTAGTGTATGAGTTTGTTAAAGAAAAGTAAGATATCATTATTTTATTGTGTAGCTTGTAAACTACTTACTTTTACGGCGTGTCGTGACTCACAGTCAGAGTTACGAGTAGCAAGTGATGAATGTTTATTTGGCGCATTTTTTGCGTTTGCCAAATATTTTGCAAACATGATGTACGAGTACCAGCAATAAAGTGGATGCTGTTCGTGAATATCTTCCAAAGAAAGTTGCCTAAAAATTTAGGTAACTGGTACAATTTTAACATTGTAATTTACGAATGTAATTTGAAAAATTGTTTGCATGCCTTTGGGCATAACTTAAGATGGAGGAATTTGCTTTAAGCCAAATACATTATTTTCTTACAAATAAAATGACAAGAGGCGCTAATAACAACAATAACTTACCAATTACATTACTGAATAATTTAAGTTAAATATTCCAACATACCTGAAAATAAAGAAAAATAAATTAATTTTGTGTAAAATTAAAATTTGATTCAGTTTTCTGTACACCTAGCAAATACTAAAACTATTCATTAAAACCATATGCAACAACGCATTCAAAAGATTAAAATCACATAAATAAAAAATGTCATAAATTAAGTGAAAAAAACTACAAAATCAGTTCAAGGCATCACTTGCAGGCACAAAAAAAAAACACTAACTGTAGTGCTACCATCACTAGCAATAACAGCAACAGTTTCAAACGCGAATAAAGAATCGCAGCAACAACAGTATTGCTGTTGCTGCTTTTTAAATTCAGATCCAAACGTACGCGACGTGTTGCTGTTTTTTTGCTTTTGCTTTTGCTTTAGGATGTGCAATTTTTGAATTCATTTCCATCACACGTCATCAAAATCATACTCAGTATTTTTGCTGTTCTTGTCAACGTTCTTCTTTATCTCATCACCATTTTATCACATCATGCAACAAATTAAAGCGAAAAATGCCGCACACTGTCATCCACAGGCAGCGTATGCATGTTGCTTCTCTTCTGGCACAAAACTAAATGAGTTGCAAAACTGCCAACAACAACGAAACGATAGCAACAAATAAATGATGCTGCTGCTGTTGATGTTTTCGTAGAAGAAAACTAACAATAAATTAAAAAAAAAAATAAAACTTAAAATATTAAGAAATGAAAGGACGCAGAGGATTTATGACATAAATGTGAGTTAAGTGTTGTTGTTGCACACGTTCAATAGCTTTGTTTATGGTTTAGTTGATTTGTGGGCGCTATAAAAATTTTCGCTCATAAGTATGCAACGTTTTTTTTTTTTTTTAATTTTTGGAAGAAATACAAACGTTAATTCGAAGGAGCGGTTTGAAAAAGTTAAGTGTGCGTAGAAAAAGTATACATGTGCGGTAAAAGTTGCGAAAAGCTTAGCAAGCGATGAAAATTTAAATTGAGCGGTGGTAGGAGAGCTAAACGAAATATGGGCAAAAACGATAATTAAAATAAAATGTCGCTAAAAAAATGGGGCGTAAATAATTAATTCTCATCCAAAAGTAATGCAAAAACGTCCCAAAAATTAAAACTGTCCATAGGACACAGCCAGCAAAAAGCCTAAAAACACTTTAGAGAAATAAAAATTGTCTTGCATACTTAAAGGAAAATATGCATGTGAACGTTAGTAATTAAAATCTTTTTTTCCAAACTACCATGTATAGGGCATGGTGTTACATTTAAGCAAAGATTTTGCAGCAGTTAACAAACAGAAAAAAATAAAAAATTTTATGGCAGCGCACAAAAAAGCAGAACTTTACACCAGAGCACCCTCAAGGGATTTTCAAGTAAACTTTAGTGGAATATTTTTTAAGTTGAAGTAACAGCGACAAGTGAAGCGTGAGTATGCGCGTGCATTTATTGCGAAAATATGAGCGCAACACAGATAAAGTAAAATGAAAAATGTCAGAAACGACCTTCAAGAATTGGTAGCGATTAGAGCAGCAAATGACATGGGATTAAAATACGTTTTCGGTATAAAATTAAAGCTAAAATCAAAAAAGAAGAAGATCTAAAGAATTAAGAAGAATTCATTAATATTGGCAGAGGTTCTTGATAAATAAATTTTAATACTATGTTCAATAATGTATACAAAGATATATGTATTAGTGACATTTATTTCTGTTGACAATGATTTGTTTATGTTGATAAGTTTTTGTTTCACGCATCTGTATGTTTACATAGGTCATGGGGGCAGAGTGGTAGGGACAAATCGGTATTGTTCAACACTCGGTTCCGTCATTTTATTCAGTATTCAGTATTTTCGAAAAACAGAAAAGTCCAGCTCCTTTTGTACGGCCTTTCATCACACACAAAAAACATGATTTTTATTCTTAGAAAATTTTTAAAACAAATGTATAACAATCATTTTGTATGTATTGCACTTTGTATACCAATTTAACCCACCCGAAGCGCAAAGCGGTAGCAGCGTATACTTTTTTTTGCATCGCAATTATAAAATTCTTTTCTTGATCAAATAATGAGCTTAATAGCTTTAATAGATTCAATATAGATCGAACTAATAACCTACATGTTGTGCGAAAAAAAAAAATTTTGTTTTGGTGAAAACTTGGTTAACCTGTTAGGTATTCCACTTTTTATTTTATTCATTTCGAAAACGAAATGTATTTTATTCATCGCATCTACATAAGATCGCGTAGCAACCCATGTAAGTACTTACATATACGCGTCATAAAAACTTTATCTAAATGAAGTTTTATATATTTATGTCTATATACATTAACCAACACTAATCACAATAACAAAATGATGAGTGTTTGTATTAAAGTATGATTTTTTTAACTGCGTTAAAAAAAGGACATCAGTGAACAGCAACAACAACAAAAAGCAATCACGTAATACATTACAAAATATTTGTCTGACGTCTTTGTTTTATTTAGACTTATGTTAGTGTTAATGTTAGTTATAGTGCATTTGTATTTTTGTATTTGTGTTGCTCATGTTTTATGCCATGAACAACACAAGCAAAAAACAAGTGATAAAAGTAAAATAAAAAGTGAATAAAAAAGAGGAAAAACAAAACAGTGAATATTTTTTTATGCATGTAGTTACATTTCCTACAACAACAACAACAATAGCAATAACAAAAACAAATAATTGTAGTTACAACTCGTAATGTTGCAAACATAAACTGAAAACATGTTGCTAGTGTAGCACTGTTGTTGCCATGTTATTTGCTGTTGATGAGTGGTAGTAACTCCCTGCCAGCAAGCAACAATGCTACTGCTGCTGCTGTTGATGATGCTCCTGATGTCTACTTGCTGTGTGTGTGTGTGTGTGTGTGAAAATAAATTCTAGCTTTTTTTTCTTTTATTATACTATTTTTTGTCTTTTTTTATGAAATGGTATTGGGTCGCATAAAAGGGTGCAGTGTGCGCATTGCAAAACTATTGCCATGTTGCAGCAGCAACACCAGCAAATGAAGCACATTCTTCGAGTAGCATAAGTATTATTTAAATAGAGGCCAATGACCGGGAGAGCACAGAAAAAGCGTTACATAGAAAATTTCAACAGTTTGGAGCTAAAAATAATGAAAATGTGTTGCACTTAAAAAATGCGTCTATTGGCCAAAAGAGGACGTTTCAACGACATTTTTACCCTACACAGAAGGTATTTTCACGTTTTCATTCTGTTTGCAATGCTTAGAAAGGGCGTGGCAGGCATAAGTACATATAAATTTGATCAACGTCTCCACCTGAATCGATTTAGCCATAGGCCACAACTTCTTATAAGCTTCTTGAAAAAAAAATTGGTTAAATCGGTTCACGAACACACCTACCGCTCACACTGTATGTACATATGGCAATGACCCATTTCGAAAAATGCAACGATTTTAATTAAATTTGAGGACTTGGTGCAAAAATGAATAAAATTAGTTTGGCTACGTTAAAAGTTTTTAAAAACTATTACAGGTGCGTGGTACTGCCCTAAATTTTAATTTTTATAGTGTCATTTTCCGCAAGCTGTGCAACGTATTGTGATGAAATTCGGTAAATGGATGCAGATTTTGATTTGCAACAAAACTGTGCTTAAGTGAAACAGTGGGCAAAAGTGAGCGTGACGCTGTTCAACACTTGAAAAATTTGATTCTGTATTACACGAAATCGGCACCTACAATTTTCCCTAAAATTTTAGAGACGATACCACTGGAAAAAGTCATCAATACATGCAGGGTTGCCGAGTTCAAATTTCCTTGAAATGGTAATAAGTAGCAAAATTTGATGATCGTTTTCACAAAAATCGTTCGACCACCAGCTATTTCAGATATTTTGGAATTCCTACTCGGCTTTGACATGACATTCCATCGTAGGGTCAATCTCGATAACTTGGCATCCCTGAATACAAGCTAAGTCAGTATACTCGAAAAACTCGTTGAATATCGTTTATTCGAAATCTGTCGGATTCTATGTATACAGTCCTATAATCAGCCTTCTTAGGACTTCCACAAAGATGTCGATTGTGGAGTTGGCGTTTACTTCAAACTAAACAAATGCATGTATGCCTATTTAACAACGATTTTGATGAAGTATCTTTGAATACCTTTGCGTCCTCGAAAATTTGTAAACGTACCCGATTTGAGGTTATTTGCCAGCAACCTTTTTTTTTGTTGGCTCATCGATTTTTATTCGTTGCTAAAGATATCAGGTTAATGGTTCGAGAACTTTTTAGTCAATAGAAATAAAAAGTTAAAGTTTTTCAAAACGTCCTTGATTTTCTCTTGGTCATCTGGCAACCCTATCTTAACTACCACGAAGATATGTGTGCAGATTGATGGTAATATTTTATTACTACAATTTTTTTTTTATAATTTCTAATGAAAAGAGATTTTTTAACCTTCCATTGCTGCAAACATTTTACTTTAATGATACGTTCCTAAACTAAATAAAATTTACTCAAGCAAAGCTCATACATTTTTAACGATGCTGTATTTTACCCAACTAAATTCCATGTTATGACATAGTAAAAAAAAGTCTAATGTTTTCATTTACAACTGAAATAAACTAATACGAGTACATTTAATCCCTGTTATATTTGCTACGAGTATAAGCGCAAATGCTAAAGCAGCAAAAGGGTTTTCATGTCTTTCCTGCCAACATGGATTGTCCACAGCTCATAGACATTCTATATGATATACTACCAAACAATCTCTTATGTTAAAAGTCGCACGAACTTAAAAAAAAGTTAAAAAGCCATCTGTCTGTAAAGTTTTTCTTGGAATGTTGAAAAAATGCCGTCAAAGCAGAATGGCTTTTTAATTGAAATTGAAGAAGGAAAAAAATAACAATAAAAAAACCATTGCATAAATCGTAGAAAAAATTATTTACATATGGAACGAGAAGTGTCCTTGAGTACATATCGTTGAATAAAATAATGTATGTTCAAAAGTAATGCAGTTGAAAAGGCAATAGAGAGTACAAATTGATAAATAGTGGACAAAATTCATTTGAAGAGCATTTCAACTTATGTTCATTTGAAGGAAGTTACGGAATTTCAGTGGAGTACCAATAGCTACTGCAACGCTTAGCAATAACTAGGAACTGAGTTTTTCTACACCAGGCAATCAAAATCCACACTAACCATAAAAGGAAGCTGCAGAGATCTTTGGCCACAAATTCTTCGTTAAGAACAATGAACATACCACTCAATGTGTTGCAAACACGCATAATGATGACCTAAATTTATGGGCAAAGTACCATTGTGAATTTTTAAGGAATATACTACACAGAATCTTTTTTTCTTCTCCGAAATATCGAAGTTTAAATTTTTCAGTTATCCTGCCGTACTGGTACTTATGTAGATTTTCATGTTCACTTTATTAAATTTCAATTTTTCTATTTTGTAGAAAGAAAAAAAAGAATAAAAACGGAAAAAAAAGTTTTTGAGACTAGCCTCAATCAGCCTTAATCAGTACTAAGAGAATAAAACATTTTTAAATAAAATCAGAGACACAAAAGTAAAATGATGCCCGATTTTCCGTCCAATGCCATAACAGAGCCATTAAATTATATAAAAATAATATAAAGACTGACTAGGTCAGGTTACCTAACCTAAGACTAACTAAATAGAATAAATAAATTTTACATAACAATTTATAATAATTTTTCATACATAACCACGGTATTGGTTACATATGAAAGTACGTTCAGAAACGTCTGCCTTTGAAAAAAAATCACTACTGTAAACGTCTGCCTTCTCTATTTTAATATTTTTATAAGTAAAAGTATCAGTAAGCTAAGAGGCAGACGTGTTCAGTTAATGCATGAAGCATTTTTTTTTATACGTTTATAATACGAGCATTGCAATTTTCAATGCAGCAATAACTAAGTGGCAGAGGTTGTTTCTCACGTTTTTTATGTCATAATCTTTATAATAATGACAATCTGCCTGACGATAGAATCACTTAAGTTTGTGTGTATCATAAAATTTTGAAAAAAAAATTAAGTTACTTTCAAACGGATCAACAAAAAGGTTTTTCTTCTTGCATTTATCTGTTTTTATGCTTGGACACATTTTTTAATACAAAAGGCAGACGCGCTAAAATTGTTTATGGTACCTTTTTTAACAGATGCAAAGGCCTCTCGCTCAATTCATTACGCACAGACAACGCAATGGCAGACATTGCTTCTACTATTAATGTTGCTTAGAACTTCATGTTTTTTGACCTCTGCCGCACTATATAATCATATAAAAATTTCGGCTACCGACTCCCTAGACATGTTTAGCGACACTTGTGAAAGGCAGATCGAGAAAAAAGTAACAGTGGCCGTGTTAGTATTTAGTCTGAAGAAAGCCTTTTCTATGCAGCTAAGAAAATGCAATCACTTTTGTAGGAGACGAGTGCTATTTTTCTTGGCAAAGTGAAGACTTGGCAATGTTAAACCTAAACAGCAATGCTTTCACCTTGCGGCGCTTCTTCTGTAAGATGTCCGTACTTAGGCTTTTTGATTTTCTAAATTCAGCTCTTGGCTACTTGCCGCACATGTAGTTTGCTAGCAATTTTCTGAAAATATTCAGTAGCACTGACTCCTGGCGAAGAGTTTCGATAAGTGCAATGCCAGAAGAAGATTTTCATCGCACATGGCATAGTTTCCATGGTTATACCACGGCTTAGCTGAGAATGAAGCATATCAACAGTAGTTGTTAAGCTTACTTGAGGTATTTTGCTGATATAGAGAGAAAAATCGCCTTCTAAATCGCAGCCGAAAGCAGAGAAAAAAAAATTGTTACATATTTTAAGGCGCTGCTTCAATATACGACCAAAAATGCCTAGATTAATATTATCGAAAATTTTATCATGGCCTATAATACAAGACCGGCGGGAAATTTATTCTCAGAAATTTATGTTCAGATGGACAACATATTCATGGTTTGTATGCGAATTTGTAAAAATCTCCAAAATATTTTACGAACAAATTAAAATAAAATTTTAATGCAAAAGTATATTAATAATGAAAATAAAGACCCCTGGCGCATGTGCCCTTTTTTAGCCAATTTTGCAGCTTATTTGTTTCTTTTGTGATTTTTCGTTTTATTCTTCTAAATACGAACGGGGGCAGCCACAATACTCAAGAGATTTTTGGTATTACCATTACTTAATATAAAAACTTTTTCGAACTCTGTAGCCACATAAATACAAAACACAAAATTCGATTGCAAACTCTTTATGCCAACGAGACAGACTGCTTTAAGTTAAGTCTGCTTGAAGCAGAAAAAAAAAACCCAAAAAGTATGCTACATAAATTTATGTGTAGCATACACACACACACATTCGCATATAAATAAAGCATACTTTCTGATTTTCGTGTATATTGTATTTGCTGGTTTTTGATAATTTTCATTTCCATTTTCTTGTTTAGCAACAGCAAATCCTCTTCATTTTTGGAATAAAATCCTTTCTGGCTCATTTCTTTTGAAACCTTTTTTTTTCTGGGGACTCTTTACTGTATTTTTATTTAGAGCTGAGCTAAGCATTTAAGTACTTTATTTTGTTTGATTTGCTATTAATATGTAAACAAGTACATACATGGAAAAATACATATAAATAAACATGCATTAAAAAATAGAAAAAAAGGATCTTTTCTTTGCATCAATTTACTTGACATGCTCATTATAGGCTCAGATTTCAAGTGAAGTTGTAAGCGTGATAATAATATTGACATGACTGTTTTGATTGATGTTAGGCCAATTATGTTTTAAAAGCATTAATTGACAATTAAGTATTTTAGGGAACATAATTTTTGACAAAAAAAAAAAAAAAAACAAAAAAAAAATTAAAAGGTTTCCGAAATTTGAGCCTTAAGTATCATTGTGTTTTATATAGGATGATGAAGTACTCAATTGATATGTTGTCATCTCAAATATGACATTGATGGAAAATATTTGGATTTGAAATTTATAGCATCGTTGATTTTCAATTAAAAAAAATTTAACTTGGAAATAAATTTGAAATAGTTTAGTAACATTTCGAATATGTTATGAAAATATGTTTCATATGTCTCAAAAAATGTGAGAGTGACTTAAAAGCGAACGAAATATAAAGAAAGAAATATAAATTTTATATTTTTCATTTAAAGTGATTTTTACTGACTGAAAGCATGCACTTTTCTACTTGTCATGGTTTCCAAACACTTCCTACGCATGCTAAATTGCGGTATACATAAAGTACTGCGACGAGTTCACTTTCACAGGTTTGATCAATTTGATACGAACTAAGATCTTTACTGATCGCAATGTTCTGAAGTGAATTTTATATTGAAACTGCATTGGTTAATGGCTTAAACACTCATTGATAACAATTTGAAGTATGATCGTTAAGAAGTCTAGTGTAGTGCTATAATCTAAGTTTCCAAACACTACCAACATATTTCAAATTGAAAGGTTTCATGCTCTACGAACTTCGCTTTACAGATACCGGTATTTTTCAGCGTAGAAAGTATGGCTCTCTATAAGCCATAGGAATTTCAAGTATTTTTGAGGCGCAACAAATCGTACTTTTTAAACACTTGCAATGCATTTTAAACCATAACGTTGCACGTTATGGAATATATAAGAAAGAACTGCGTTTACTAGACGAGTTCCGTTTCGCAGATTCAGCCTGGTTGCTGATATCAGTCAACATGGTAAGAAATCTTCTGTGATCTTCACTGAAACTTTATGTATTTATGATACTAAGGCAAGGGAGAGTCTTGGCTTCAACAAAAACAACAGTTGCATGCATAATAGTTTAGAAAGCACTGTGACGATAGTATATTAATGAGCACGTCCAACACTTATTATACGTTTCAAGGTGTAAAGTTAAACGCATAGAGACAACCGATTTCCAGTATCAATCAGTTTTTCATAGAAATTTTGGAAATTTTTAAACTTTATTTTGTATACTAAGTTGCTGCTTGAAAAAAACTTGAAAGTAGACAGCATAGTTTTGAAGGCACTGTGTTCTTACTTTATTGCTGTGCACGTCACACTTTCCAAACACTTCCCTTATGTATTTTGCGTTATAAAATTTGCATGCATTACAGGTGTACGCAAGATATGTTGTTGACAGACGTTTTACGCTTCACATACAGGGTGGTTTATCTCACTTTTGCAATTTGAGCAACTTGTTTTTTTGAGTGTGGCAACTCTAATGTCATTCGTATTATGAGTGAAAGTTATTTTAATATCTCTGGTAAAGGCAATGTGTCGATATTTTTTCTTTTCGGTTCGACAATTGTGTTGTAGAACGCTTGCAAGAAAATTAGCATTATTACAGAAAAGTAGTCTTCTCTGACGAAGCTCATTTCCATCGCAAAAATAGTAAAATTGTCGCATCTGGGGCACAGAAAATCCACACGTGATTATATAGAAGCCAATTATCTCAATGAGTAGCTGTTTGGTGTGGTTTCTGGATCAGCGGTATCATTTGACTATAATTCTTTGTAAATGAGTAACAGTGAAAAGAGAGCACTATTGCGCAATGGTATCAGGTAATTTGAGAAATATTTTCGAAGATTTAGATTTGGACGATATTGGGTGCAACACTATGAAGCGCCGCGTGTCGCAGAAACCATGCAACAATCGACCTTTTGCGTAAGAAAGTCGCGTTATTAGTTGTTTCGGTCATGCATATTGGCCAACGCGCAGCTGCGATTTGACACCATTGGACTATCATTGATGGGAAAGCTTTAAAGATAAGCATTACGCTAATTATCCAGAAAAGATTGAGGCTCTTAAAGACGAAGTAGGTAGGCCAAATAGAGCTTTTTACAGCCGAAAACACACTGAAAAATTAGGTTCATCATAGTGTTCCATAATGAACCAAAAGAATTGTAATTTTGAATAATAAAAAACACTGAATAAAAATTATTCGTTTTTATTTATGGCAAAATCAATTCCAAAATTAAATAGTCCACCCTATACAAGGTATGTGGGTTGATGTACGTCATTCTGAAAATACGTGACCTGCACTGAATTAAGATCATGTGATACAGAAATCTTACGTATTTGTTAAACATAAATCATGTTGAGTCGTGGCATGGAACTACTCGATAAAATCACTAGAGAACATGACTCAAGTTATTCCGCAAAAGCAGAAAAAAGAATAAAAAAAAATTAGCTCGAAAGTATTGCTTGCTTTAAGAAATTAACTGGATGGTATCGGAAAGTGTCGTTTATATTCAGCAGTATCGAATAGCATCGTATATGGGAAGTAATCAAACATGCTCCAAAGGTATCGAATGATATCAAATGGCATCATCAAATTTGGAATGATAATGGATGGTCATCAAATGAATCGAAGAAAGTTAAAAGTATGAAACGAAAATGAAAGATATCAGCAGATATCGGAAGGTATTAAATAAAATCGAAACACATCAGAAAGCTTCGTACGATGCTCATATTGAAAACTAGCAAGAAGCATCGGGTAGTGGTGAATAATATCGAAAATCAGCAGCGAACAGGAAGAAACTCGAGCGACATCAGATGAGTTTGAGTACTACTCGAAACCAGCATAGTAGTAGAAATCAATGCACTTACTCGATGCTTTTCGGACACTTTCCAGTCAAAGGTTTTATTTTAAATTAGAAAATTTTAATCTAAAGTTTATTGTAATTCAAATATTTCTTGGGTTGTCAGGATCGCAAAATCGGTTTTAGTTATAACTTATGATCATTAGCTCTCAACAGTTTAACTGTGGTCTTGAACAAAAATACGTAAATTGCAGCAAAATAAACATAATAACTGAGAAAAGAAAAAAACAAATATTTCCTATAAATTCATAAAATTTTCGCTACAGAGCTCCAGCTGTGCATGAAAAGCGCAACCATAAAAACAATCTGTTCAACAAATTCCTGCAATAGTCATTTCTCTCTAGCAAAAGTGCACGCACTCTGAACGTAACAAATTCAATTTAAGTCATATTTCTGAAGTAGCTCAAATGACGACCAACGCAGCGTTAGATAGATGACGCAGATTGCATGCTGCTGCATAGTTTGTAGTAACCCATGAATAGGGGAATACCTGCACATAACTAACGCCCAGCATAGTTGGGATTTGAAAAATAAAATGAACTTCAATAACTTTGTAAGCAACAAATCATAAAACTTTCCTTGCAAGGATACGCAGCGTTAGCAAAAGTTTTATTAACTCTGTTCTATCGTTGAGTTTTGCTGCTTTTTTAGCTGAAATAGAACACCTACTCGAGTTGTCATTTTCATGGTTGTTATTTGTATGTAGTACATGGGCGGCCGGTATTTGTTAAAGTAATTTTTGCTGCAATAAATTAAATTTTGTTTTACTTTTCATTTAGAAAATTTCATGCTAATTTACTGCGCCTAAAAAAAGCCTTCATAGATTATCAAATAATTGCGTTTGAAATGTATTTAAAAATTTTTCTAAGAATATTTCAAGTTTCGCAGTTTCAAAATGCGTAAATTTACAGCACCAGAATTCTCAATCGTGCACTATAGAAATTCAATGTCATGTTTCTACTTAGGTTAGGATAGGTAGGAGTGGCAGTCAGTTATGAAAAACGACTCACTTAGACCAAATGTGATCCATTGTGATATGTATGGGTGTTTGACTATACCCTCTCGTCGAACCAACCAGATTTCATAATGAAACTAAATAACTTCTACTTAAGGACAACTGATTTCATTGTTACATGTTGTTACTGTCACACGTTGTTTTATAAACAAATTTATTATATGCTATTTTTAGAGTAAAATTTGTTACTCATACGACATGTTGTTCAAATTTCACTTCAATAATAAATCAATAGTTTACACAATGTTTAAACAAATTTAGCATGTAATAATTTTTATTTTACAACATTTTAAATGCACATAACGTCAATAATTCATTTTGTTATTGTAATGCCGTTCTATTGTGCGCTCTTTATTACATGAAATAAATGCAACACAACAACAATAATAAACAGTTTGCATTATAATTGACTGCCGTCAACTCACAATGCATTTCAATTAGCAGCAATTGTCACTTACATAAGGGAAGCAAACATGTTCGCTTAATGAACATTGCGGTTGACCACAATTGTATTGATTATAAAATTAATAAATTCTCTAATAAAGAAATCAAATAGTTAATTTACAATTGACATTTTGAAAACATTTAGAAAATATTAATTTCTTGTAACCAAATTATTATCAATTTTTTATCTTTAAATGGAGAGTAAAGTAAAAATGTGTCATTGTTTTTGTAGATATCATATATTAAAATAAAACCTGATTGCTGTTTGCAAATGGGACCACATTTTTACTTAACAATTCTATTTGAAAAATTTTATTTTTAATCACACAAGTTCATTTATTTCAAAACAATTAGCGTAGAAATTTTCCATTTTTATAAGACTGGTATTATTACTATGGTCTCATGATAAGGGTAGAGGTGCTTTGCGGTGCTCTACACTCACCACTGCTTTTCTTAATAAATGCTAATAATTGTTTATTAATTGGCCTTATTTTAATTGCTCTACGAAAATATTATTTAAAAGTTTTGCTTTTATAAAAAGCGTCAGGCTCTCAATGCTTATCTGTATCATTAAATATTGCCATACTGACTTTTGTAACATTTACATCAATAGTTACATCAATAGAGTGTAGCAATTTAATTTTTGTGTTTGCATGAAAGTTTTCACATTAATTTTACAACATTTACTTAAAGTTTATTCATTTATAGCTTTAATTTCATAAGGGACGCTCCTAAACATGCCACTCAGCTTAGTAGCTCTATTTTGTACAGTTTAAGTATAGAGATACCTTAGAACGAGTAGACCTTCTATATAAAATTTCATAGCTATCACTGAAATAACTCACTTTAAATGAACTTCTTTGTTTACATATGTGGGAAGGGCCACGCCCATTCGAACAATTCAGTCAAAGTACATTTATTTTAAAGCTTAAAGTAACATACGATATTCACATCAAATTTTATGAAGCACACTCCCATAATACACTAAATGCAAAAATTAACATTTTGATTGTGTGGGAGATGACACGCCTCATAGTACTTTTTTAATCACTAATGAATTGGAAATTCTTCATGACGCATAAATTTGCCATTTTAAGTTTCGTAACGATTGCTTCTCTTATTACAACGTACTCAAATTTTCTGGGCGGCGATACGCCTTTCAAAGAATTTTGATCGCAAAGAAATTCATGAAAGATTTTAAGGGTATCTCCAATTTTTATATTAGAATTATTGGCTAAGTTTTAGAAAAAGTTTAAATGAAATTGTTCGAATTTGGAAATTCGTCATTGGTGCAGTAAATGTTGCTTGTAATCGGAAGATTTCGAGCTATGAAACAAAAACGTTTTAAGTTAAAGTGGTGTCCTGACTCTCTAAGAGTCTCAAAGACCTATAAATTATCCCTGTCTTTAATTTGTTCAACTCCGGAAGTTTCATTAAAACCGCTAGAGGCATTTTCGCAAAATTTTTACAAGTATATTTATTTATACAGTTCTGGAAACTTACTGGATAAAGTTTTTGCCTATGATAAGTATCTCAATAGAAAGTTATCAATTTAAGAAAATTAATTTTCATCTAATACCCCATATCATAATCTTAGTTCTAAGTTCCTAATAATAGAGTTTAGCTACTACAGATATTAGCTTTCTTAGCAACTGCGCTTGAAACTAGACAGCTTTCGAATTTTTATGAAATTCCATATGAGAAGTGCCCTTATAATGTATTTTCTTTATTAACCCTACGTATTTTTCGACTTTTATCGACTTTTTAATTAAAATCGATAGTTTTTGAGATTATTCGATACTTTTTGACAATTTTGATGTCTTCCGATGCTTCCTAATTTTTATTGACTTTTTCGAAGTTATTCGATATTACATAAATGATACTGTTTTAATATTTTGCGATACAATTCGATAATTTTCGTTGTATATATCATAGTTTTTGGCTTTTATAGAATTTTTGATGTTTTCCGATACTATTTGATACCTTAAGACTTTTTTATGATTTTCGATATAATTTAATTATTTCCGATTAGCTTAGTACGTTTTGATACTTATCATATCGAATAATTTAAAAAATATCAAATACTTCGATACTATTCGATACTTTTCAACTTCGATTAATTTTTTCGACTTTCACTTTCGATACTTTCTAACTTTTATAGACGTTTTCGAAGTTATTCGATAATATTTGATACTTAAAGATTTTTTTATGATTTTCGATACATTATTTTTTTGGTATACATATATCGACTTCTTCGATTGGTTTGATTAGCTTTTCAAAACCATTCGAAAATTTTCATCTCTATCAAAATATTCGAAGTTTTTCGTTACTACTTGATGCTTTTGGATGATTTTTGATATAATTGAATGATTTTTGATTTATATAGATTTTCTCGATTTGCATAGTAGATGCTATTTGATACTTATCACATTTGTTGACTTTTATAGACTACTCCATGATTTTCAATAATATTCGACAATTTCCAACTTCGACTGACTTTTGCAAATTCCACTTTATCAATGCTTTTCCGAAACCATTTGATATTTTCCAAGTCTATTTAATACTTTTAGATGTTTTTCGATATAATTCGCTGATATGCGTTTATATAGACTTTCTCGATGTGTTTAAAGCTTATCGCAAATGTTGACTTTTATTGACTTTTCGATGCTGTTCGATTTTCACTTTTACGGCGCTTTTTGAAATCAGTTACGAATACTTCCTAGTTTTAATTGAATTTTTGTGATGTTTTCAACACAAAGTCCGTAATTGTTAAATTTTTTTTATGTTTCATGCGGCAATCTGCTAATTTTGTAGTTTAAAGAAATTGGTAAAACTATTTATTCTCAACTTCACTTTGCTTTTTTAGTCAGCTGAACGGCGTAAATTTTCTATTTAAAAAGTGCACATGAAGTGTATGAGTAAGTAAAAACACATAATAAATTTAAAAAAAAAAACAGTTAACTTTAAGACTCTTGTAGCCCACTGAAAAGTCTTTTTAATTACAGTTTTAAGTACATATAACAAAATGCTTTATCTACAGCAAACTTGAGATTTAATTTCATTTAAATGTCCACTAAAATTTCATAAAGAGCAACAATTAAAGCGCAAAGCTCTTGAGCGCAACACAACTTGAGCATTAATGAAAAAACCAAGGAATAAAGGAAGCGAAAATGCTTCACAGAAATTAAGCACAAATTCAGAAAAAAACAAAGCTTTAAACATAAAAAGCGTGGGAAAATATTCAAAGAATTTCACTTCACTCGCACACTTTTGTTGAGTTTAACATTGTTTTGGTCAACAGTGTGATATTTTGCTTCAAAAAAAAAAAAATTTAAATTTTAATAAAATTTAATATTTAATTTTCTGCACAAATTAAAGAAGATTCTCCAAATACTTTGAACTGAGTGTGGGCATATTTTCAACATCAACTCCTACCTACACTGGGCTTTTTGCTGCTTTCGCAATGTTGCGTTTTCCTACCAAATACTCCATGCCAAGTGTACAACATAAATATCACTTGTTTTTTTCGCAGAAAACAATTCAATGCTTCATTAGGCTTAGGAAACATTTTTGCTGCAGTGACCACAGAGCATAAAATTTTTCGCTGTTATAAGTTGGGAGGGACATTTTGAGCCTTAATTAGTATCTATACGCTCTGTGTTTTATTTCACTTAACAAATTACAATTTTGGCAACGTTCAAAACTTTTAGCTTTCGTGTGCGTTAAATTGTGGATAATCGGAGCAGGCTACTTAAGGGTTTTAAAAATGATAAGCGACCTAAAAACACAAAGCTACGTGAGTGGATTAAAAGATGACGGCAACAGCAAAAACAAAGAAAAGTTTTATAAAAAAATATTATAACGAGATTAGTGCGCACATTTTCAGCGTATGTAGGTGTGCAGTAGTCGGTGTGCACACTTTCGTATTGAGTTTTAATTGTGTTCGTGCACGATGCGTACCATGCTGTGGATTAGTGCAGCAAATGCTGGAGTGAACAGAAAGTGTGCTTTTTGTTATGAATGCAGCATTTCGGTTTCAAGTATTTTTGCAAAGCTGATTTAGTGCTGTTTTAGGTTTTCATTTTTCCTGTTGTCGTTATTGTTGTTGTTGTTGTTGGTGCCATAACGCCACGTTTTGTTTTGAAAGCTCATGCTTAGCAAATAATTTACTAAAAATGGCAAAAACTCTATTTATGTCACAAGGGTAGTAGAATTAAATATTAAATTGGATTAGAATTGAATTTTAAATATTTAAATATTTCAAATGAATCATATGCGGCAGCAGTAGGAATAAAAGCGATGTCGAAATGCATTTTTAGCAAAGAACGGGTCAGGAAGTTGCGGATGTAATAATTCAATGACGGAAATGGATTGGTCATATATTTTGAAAAAAAAGCGACAGTTTCATAGCTAACCCCGAGATTCATGGGACCCGTAAATTCTAAATAGAGGACAAGCCGGTCATCCAAGAAATACTTGACGCAGAACAGTTGAGAATAAGTCACAGCAAACGTAATCACAAAGGCTGACGCGAAGGCACAGTAGTAGATCTTTAACCACTAAGGGCATAAAAGGCATAAGAAAAAAAGAAACTTCAAATCATATAAAATTCAGGGTAAAAAAAAGTCAAATCGCATTTGAGGAGTTTGTGTTCAGAACGGTA
The DNA here is from genome assembly GCA_963680825.1 of Meiosimyza decipiens. NCBI lineage: Eukaryota > Metazoa > Arthropoda > Insecta > Diptera > Lauxaniidae > Meiosimyza > Meiosimyza decipiens. The sequence goes on from OY804259.1 coordinate 15,365,313, forward strand.
CATTTCCACATTTTATGGGAGAAGATGAAATGCTGGGATAGTTATTTTATTTATGATAAAATTGCCCAAATTTATGATGCACTGGCAATCTTGAATTTTAATTTTTTTTTGTATAATTAAGTTGATTAACTTTTACTAAATGGTAATGTTCCGTTTTGATAGAGTTATAGTGGAAATATTATGTTATGTTGTCAAATTTATAATAAAAGGTTTTTAATATGAACAGAGCTGCTGTTTCCCGATAAATAGTATGGCCTCAGACGAAAATAAATGGACCAAATTTAATGTGAGCATGTGTGAACATGTGTCTGGACATGTGACGTTTTGCTAGAATAAAGTGTTAGCATCTCTTCATAGATGAGGTTTTGATGGAAATGTGATTTTTTGCAGAATTCTAAAATTTTACAACCTATTCCAAAAGGTAATGTTGCTTTTTTTTTATTTAAAAGTAAATTCATTTGTAATTTCGAGATATCAGTCAGAAATGAATAGAAAAAGTTCCAAAATAATGTATTACTTCATTTTAATCGACATCTGCTCATTTGTAACAAAATTTAAATTAAAATTCAAATCAAAAGTTTATTCGAAATCATAAGTTTTAGCAAAAATTTCACAATATTCTTCACTTTGCAGACATACGATTCGACCCAGGCCATCTGACACACTAACCACAAGACTACTGGCTTTCTCAGGCATACGTTGATATCAAAACTATAATTTATTGATATTGGCAGTTATCGATATCGGCAGATATCGTTAACAGTAACGTCTTATCTTTATATGTCTTGTGCAATGAAATAAATGCAAGCACTCACAAAGTGACTACGAGTTTATTGATGTCTTATAACGCGTGATTTTTTTGCTATTTGTTTTTTCAGTGTATATTTTTGGACACTTCGAGCGTGACTCGTAACATGCGTTAACGCCAAAAATACTCAGTAAGGTTTGCATTTTACTAAAAATAGCCTAAAAAACGAACAACGCTTGAAAATTATTGAATATTATTATCAAAATCAGTGCTCTGTGAGAAATGTGTTTTTATCGAAAAATTTTATTCAGCGACGGAGTTCATTTTTAGCTCAATAGGTACGTCAACAAACAGAACTGCTAAATTTGGTCTGAAGAGTAGCCAAATGCAGTTCAAGGGAAGCCAGAGGCAGTTCAAAAGCTGCCAATGCACCCTGAAAACTGCACTATTTGGTGCGGTTTGTGGGTCGGCGGCATCATTGCAAAGTACTTTTTCAAAAATAATGAAAAACGCAACATAACAATCAATGGAGCAAGGTACCCGTATCGTAGTAGTAGTTAGTAAGCAGCGGCTTACTAACTTTTTTTTTGCTCAAAATGGAAGAACTGGACTTGGTCGACATGTGGTTTCTTCAAGACGATGCCAAATGCCACACGGCACGCGATACCATGGACCTATTGAGAAACGTGTTTAGTGATCAATTAATCTCACATTTTGGAGCAGTCCATTGGCCACCAAGATCATGCGATTTGACCACACTAGACTATTTTTTGTGGAGCTACGTGAAGTCTCTCGTGTACAAGGACAAGCCAGCCACAATTTCAGCGCTGGAAGATAACACTAAAGCTGCCATTGGTGAGATACCGACCAAAGTGCTGCTCAGGCGTAGCCGCGAGCAACCTTTACATAAAATAATCTTTAAAAAATAAATGGAAGGAATTGCTGCATTGCTTCAAATAAATATTTCATTCACTATTGCAAATTCTTTTTTTCAATTTTCAAAAACAAAGCGCTTTAAAAATCACTCTTCATCAATAGAATATGTTGAAAAAGACGAAAATAAAAGGCGATGAAGGTCAAAAAGCCTAAAATGCAACATTATATAGTGTGATGAGTCTTTGTCATATTTCACAAAGCTAAAACAATTTCACACTTACACGCCAGTAATGATGTAAACACATCAAAAATATGCAATTAATTTTAATTTTATGCATGTCCTTGTAATGTAATATTTCTATCGTGATAAGAGTTCATTTGTTTTATTTACACCAAACTTTCAAAAATAGAGAGACAACAAAAAAGTGCAAGAGTATAAGGTAAGGTTAGGTTAGCTGGGAAGATAAAAATTGTCATCATAGCTTAGGGCGCAGTTGGGCCCATTGTATAGCCTGTTTATAACTTCGTTTTCAACACAAGCAAACCATTTCGAAATTTTTATAAAATTCAAAATGGATTTTGGATATTTTTGAGCAGTGTTTTCAAGAGAGTCGAAGAAGTGGAATCCGAATACTTTCTACTTTCACAAAAGATCATGAAAGACAGACTCTTCGAAATCAGGAACTTTACAGCTTCTAAAAAGATCCCCTACGATAGAAAGCCTTAGTCTTAAAGGCATGCTTGCCTATAAAATAGTGTCCTTTAATAACACCGAAAAATATGCTCAAGGTTTGTTTGTCTAATGAGATCACTTTTCGCGTTCTATTAGTATCACAATAAGGCCAGATTGCCCTCGAAGTACAACATGTTGTCATGTTAGACCATCTCATTTTAGCCCAATTTATACATCTGGTGGTTTCATAATATTGTGAAGACATTAAATATATTAAAAAAGAAATATTCATTTGGAAACTTGTAAAGGACACCAGTAGCGGAGATATGTTGGGCAACCGCCTTGGCTTGGGGCCGGCAAAATGATTCTCGCGATACAGTTTGGAGTATTTGATCAAACAGCGTGGAATATTTGATGAAACATGGGAAAGGAAAATCCAAATCAAACTTTTTTTCACAGAAGGTGACGGCAAATGTGTCGCTTAGTCACAGGCGCCAAAACCTTTGCTCTGCCACTGTTAAGCACAATAAGAATAAATTGTCGAAGCCGACAATAGGTTGCATTGTAGTAAATAAATTTCAACAAACTTCACTTCTTTCAATGTGAAATATACAAAATGCTTCAGAACAACTTTTTATTTGTCTTTATACTGACTACTCGGAGAAATGTTTCTATTGCTTTTGCCTTAGAAAACTCTTCAACATTTTAAATTATACCGCTCAAACTTAAAAAAAACAATGTTTTTAATTATATTTCCTTCAGCTTAAAACTTAAAAATCAAAAAACAAAGTATTACCAACAACAAAAACAACAACAAAAAGCCAGCTTGTGCTAAACAACTTGGCCAAAAAAGTTTTTTTTAGAAAGCACCACTTAAATGCTATCATGTATGAAAATTGTTTAGTAAAAAAACTCTACACCAAAGAAGTTTGACCAGCAGGTTGTCATATCGTAAGCGGCCAAGGGGGCCATGGTGTAGTGTGGGGTGCTTGCGTGCTACTGGTAAATTAATTTCAAATGCAGTTTTCAGTGTGTGACGTTAAGGAATTCCGTTTTGTAATTTAATGCCACTCATTTTTTGGTAGTTTATATTTAGTAGATGTACTTTGTAAGCTATATTTTTTTTGTAGTTTTTGGGTTCTTTTTTTTTGTTTTTTTTTTTAAATTTTTTTTGTGAAGTTTTTTCTTGCCAAACAACTTAAAACTTTAGCAACATTTATGCACGCTCTCATACAAAATTTTAATTAAATGCTATAAAAATTAATATTTAAAACAAAATTGAAAATTTGCGCAATTTGAAAAAGTATTTATCACATTCATAAAATAAATAAAATAATTTAATAAAAATTTAAAAGAATTTCGTTTTGACTGCTTACCTTGTTGCTGTTAGGCAGGCAAACGCTTTCATTGGTGTCTGAAACCTGCAATAATAAACCAGAAAAGAAAAAATGTCTGCACTCAAAAATTTGCTTTAAAAGGATATCTTTGCATTTTGTTTTGTATATTTGAATAAAATATTAAATATGTATTTCAAACACTCAATGAAATATTTACAAGTTACTGACAAAATTTACTGTATTTAGGAAAATGTTGTGAACAAAACTATGCTACTGATAAGACTACAGCTAAATGCGTTTCGGCTTGCTAAATAAGGATGAATGACATTTGAGTAAAATATCTTTATAAAATTTTGATTTAAAAAAAAACGAACATTTTTTTTCTTTGGTAAAAAACAAAATGCTAGGGGATACATAAAACAACACAAAAAGTTGATATTTTAAGCCTTAATATTTTCAAAATCTAAAAAAAATATTGAAGCTTGTTCTAGAAACATTGGCGCTTTTTGGCCTACGTAGTATCACTCAAAAACTAATATGGAAAAATTATTCAGCCCAACGTATGTAAGACTCCGTATCCAAATACTATCATAAACGAGAGTAGATTCGAACATATGTATATAAGTAAGCAAGTAAGTAAACTAGTCGGTGAAAGTACAACTGTTGCTGTTATATCCATTGCGGATATATATTTTCGAAAAAATAAAATCAATTGAAAAATGTCGAACATATCAAAGGCGTTGAAGTTGATGAAAATCAAAAGTGTCAGAAAACACTAAAGTCAAACAGTATGGAAGGTAACATAGAAATTCGTTTCAATCAAAAACAAATAGGAATCGAATAAGTCGAATTTGAGGCAAAAGTTATCAAAAAAGTAGAAACATATCGAGGAGCAGTAACCTGCAAGTTGTTGACTAAAATCGAATAATTTCGAAAAACAAAAATTCCAAAAAGCTACGAATTGTAATTGAGTCGAACATATAACATAACACAGAAAATTCGAAATATATCGACGTAGTTCGAATAGAGTTATATCGAAAGGTGCTATATATGTTCGAATTAAATCAAAAATGTTCTGAAAACTACCGAATAAGAAGAATAATTAATAATGATGAAATGTATCGAAGATAACTTTTCGAGCATGTCGATAAAAGTGTTATGATGTACAAAATTATCAGAAAAAATGAATTTGAGTTCCATTGTACCGTAAAAAAAGGTATCACAAAGCTGGCAGCAAGTCAATAAAAATTAAAAGTATTGAAGTCGAAGAGTATCATGAAATAAAAAATGTCATCTTAAGGAAAGCTGGAAATTATCAAAGAGTTCATCAGACTAGAAATGAGAATATGCAAAGCATTATATCAAGCGAATTGATTCAATTCAAAAAGTTATAATACTGTATACTGAGTATACTGAGAATAAGATTTTTTTGAATGTAACAAATGTTTATTTGACACAGATCAATCAAAGATTTATTTGAATCAAACATATTTTATTTGAATCATATAGTGGCAAATTCTATCTCTATTATATGTTTTGACTTAAATAAATTAATTTTTTTTTTAAATTTTTTTTTTTATTAGAAAGTATTATGAAATACAACCATCTAAAAAATAAACAGCTATTGCAACTTGGCTCTAAAAAATATTTAATTCCTATATATCAAACATACATTTGTTATATTCAAACAAATCCTTTTCTCAGCGTATCAGAAAGTAACAAAAAGTTAGTTTTAGATGAATTTATTTCGACAAAAATCGAATATGTGGTGTCGTACAGTATCAAAAGTTATTGAATAATCGATTGAGGTCATTAAAAGTCGAAAAAGCCAGTTGATCTTCGTAGTCCCTATAAGTTAATGCAGTCTATTTGTATATATGTTATCAACCAAAGTAGTTTTTAGGATAAACTAGTTTTTTCTAAGTTAAACTAGTTCATTCGACGCGTGTTAGGATGAATTAGTTTAGCCTAGGAAAATTTTAGCATGTTAGGGCAAGTGAGCGGCCTTCGGTCGCGACTCAGGGTTTACGCCAACATCGTCTACTCGGTGGCCTTCGGCCGTGGTTCGTTGTGGTATATCTAACGCCGGTGTAAAGACAAAGTCTGTGGTGGCCATTTTGATTTTCCACATTTGCAATTTTTTTAAAATTTCCAAAAAAAATCAGAGCCTTAATAGCAAAATAGTGCCCGATTTGTTGTGGAATGCGCCATATGTAAACCTCTTTTCAGTTAATTTTGAAATGCATTTCGTAAAATTATGGGCTGTGTGTATAAACGTGCAAAATTTTAAGCAAATAAGTACCACGATACATTTTGAAAGTATCCATCTACATGATTGAAATATTACAAAGATATTTTACTCAAATGCCACTAAATTAGGGCATATTTTTCTTGTTGACATAAATTTATTCAATTAATTAAAACTATAACTACAAAAAGTTTTAAAACATAAAACATTACAAAATTACCAAAAATATTATGCCATTATTAAGACAAAATTGCATTTTGTCCACATTCTGCCAGCCTTAAAGTATGCTATGAAATTTAAATATTACAACGAATGAGTTTAAATGAAAAAAATTTATGCGCTTTTTTTTTGCAATTTTAATATAAAATTTTTAACATTTCACTACGATTTGGTGTATTTAAATATTTGCATATGTTATATATTTAGCTACACAAAAAAGTCTAAAGTTTTTTATGTTTATTTACAAATGCTCTGGGGGGATGAAACATATTCACAGAGGACACTAGACCAACAAAATATATACTATATATACAATTAGTAATATTTTTTACAAAATGAGCATAGGACGAGATGGTAGGTACATTTTTTCTAAAATTCTGGTTATTATTAATACAAATTTTTTTTGGGACACTACAACAACAAGAAAACAAAAAATTTAATAAATATTAATATTTAAAACACAACAAAATATAATATTAATTTCATTTGTTTCAAATGTGGACATGTGAGAATGTTTTTTAAATAAAAAATCTACATCATCCACTACATAAGTTATAAAATTCAACTTTATTTGATTATTTATTAATAAGTTTTTTTTTGAAATTCAATTGCTAAAAGTACATGCGAAATTCATAAAAATATTTTATTGTTAATTAAAAAGGAGCACATTTGTTATAAAAAAGTGATTATTAGTGTAATACATTTTAATTTTTTGTAAAGAGTTTTAGTGCATTTTTAATGTTGGTTGGTTGAAATGTTCAGGACCTATCAGATGGCATAACCTTTAGGGATCGACGTTAATTTAGAAAGCTTATAAGAACATATGTGGCAGTGTTCATGGAAACTGACTCCATGGATTGTTTTTTATTTAATGTCATTATGTTTTAGAAATGCCCATTGCTTAAACAACTTCCGCCGTTTTCAAAATACAATCCGAAATTCACAATTTTGGTTGACTTTTGGGCATAGAACACATCAGATTTTAGCTATTCTTCAGATCGACGATTTGTAATAATTCACAAAGATCATAGACATAAAGTTGCTCAAGTGATAAAATTCTAAACGCTTTGGTTTATTTTGACCATCAAAAAACCATGTGAATATATATAAATATCCAATAATTATATACGAAAATTGGGTGTGGCAACGTCCATAGAGACAAAAACTTTAATGTTTATATACGAATGCCATCAATATAAAAACAGCAGGGTTTTGACGGAGGTAAAAAGAAAAAGATAGCTAAATTAATGGACCCATACTAAGCCTTAAGGAAGAGTACTTAAAACTTTTTGTTCTTTAGTAGGCTGGTCACCGGCCTTAATGGGAAATATTGCTATCACAGCTGGGTCACTACACGATTTTATGAAATCTAATATGGATATATACTGAGCCATGAATAAAGATAATTGTTTTAGTAGAAGGTGACACACCCCTTATAGGAAAATACGTTTTTACTCCTTAACTAATACACCAATTTTTATGAAATACAGTGATAAATTGAACCCTGAAAAAAACTGCAGTATCAAAAGCTTTTTGTTCTGAGGAGTGGTACAGCCTCTTATGGGAAATATTGCTGTCACTGCTGAGTCACTACACGATTTTGATGAAATTTAGTATGGAGATTTACTGACCATGAGTAAATATATTTGTTTTAATGGTCGGCGCCACACCACTGATTCTCCTCTAACAGGAAAATACGTTCCTAAACTAATTGACAAATTTCGATGAAAATAGGTACAAAGATAAATTGAGCTCTGAGGAAAAATATATATTTTTCAATAGGTGCCACGCCCTTAATTGGAATATATGTTTTACAGCTAAGCTCATGTACCGATTATGCTGATGGCTGATTTTTCCAAGAAAATTATCTTCTTGGATTTGATGAATTTCCATTTCTCCAATCCATCAATTATTCACGTGGAACTTTAACATTTTGTGACACGATGGAATTATCGATCCTTATTTTAAAAAAAGATAAAATACTGTCAAGGGTGAGCGGTACTGATCGGAGATAGTGAACTTTTTATCGATTGAATTGGAAGATATTGATTTAACAAACATGAGATTTCAAGAATACCAATAATCCCCAGAATTGGCCATCAAGAAGTTGTGTTTTAAACTCTTCACACTTCTTGTTGAATTATTAAAAGTTATGCCAATAATTCAGCCACAATTGATGCATTATAGCCGAATGGCAATTTCGAAATTTAATTAATCAAAATGATTGTGATGCAAAATGAAATTAAGAATTTGGCTCTACCTCATTTCGATTTTGTTTTATTTAAAAATAAAAAATATCACTACTATTGGAAAACTCTTATGAAATACATTATTATTCCTTAATACATCATTAGGAATTCTAGAAAAAAAAATAGTTTAAAGTTTGCTTTTATGCAACGCAAGATCTGAAATTTCTCTTAAAATATAGTTTCAGCATACGATTTTTATTAATTTTGAAAAATTTAATTTTAATGATAAAAACAAATTCAATTACAAATAGCAAATAAAATTCAAAAATCTCTCTGCTGGCACATGTAAAATTGCGGCAAGACGGAAATGATATTTGGACACTTTTTGGCAAATTGACAAAAACAGCGACATTTTTAATTTCCTGCACGAATGGATGTTGGATATCAACTGAATTAGATGATGATGGTGAAAGGATGATTAGAAACAACAACAGACACATAATGCAAAAAATTTGTGGCTACAATTTTGTACCGCTGAATAATAAACTTTGTTTTGTATGAAATTTTTTTTATATTTAATAAAACGGAAATGAATTAAATGGAATAAATTTAATGTGGCAAAATCTATGTTTATCAAATAGTTAAAAATGCACCAAAACCACATGTTATGCGTTTTAAAGGGGTTATCGATGAAGATCTTATTAAAATGTTTGTAATTTTTTGAAATGCATGACTGTGTTAGCATATTTTGAAACATATTTTTTTACAACAAACTGTGATGGCATTTAGTTTAACACATTACCAAAGCTGTGATTTTTTCATTAATTTTCCGATAGGGTGTCATACGTATGATGCCTTTGCGCTTACCTGAAAAAAAGAAAGAAAAACAAATCTTAGTTACACATGTGTCAAAATATTTATTATATAAAATATTGTTTATAATGTTTTAAAATATTTTTGTTATATACAATAACTTGTATTTATTTAATGCTAGGCTGTGATAAAACTTTGATGGCAGGAAAAATAAAGGCAATTTAAACAATAAAGGCAATAAGCCATGACAGTAAAAACACCAAAGATAGTAAAGCCTATGAAGACAATTAAATCAACAAAAATAGCTTTAAAAAATTATATTAATAATAACAAAAATGACAATTAAAACAATAAAGACAATCGAGAAAAGAAGGCAATAAGTTAATAAAAACAATAGACATTACAAATAATAAAAACAAAAAAGACAGCAAAGGTAAAAAACAATAAAGATATTTTAGACATTTAAGACAATTAAGACAACAAAAACAATAGAGAGTCAAAGACAATTAAAATAAAACAAACCCACTAAACACAACAAACACAAATTGGATAGTAATGAAACTTTGGATTGGTATGGTTAAAATATGTTAATAATAGAGTTTCTGACAAAGAACAATAATGTAAATTTGATCCATATTTATTTCTTTCCCCTAAATATTATCAATTGCATAGGGTTGAAATAAGAGAAGAAATTCTCATTTTTATTTTATTTTCAATTTAAAATTCTACAAACGCCAATGGTGCGCGTCAATTGTAATTGATATGCGTTGATTGTCAACAAATTAGCGTGACAAATGCATAATTTGTCATTCATTCCTATAAGCGCGCATACGACACAATAAATATCTTACACACACATATGTATGCAACTTCACATACATATAAAGTTTACAAAATATTGCAGCTGCTGCTGTTGCTGCATGCCAATAAATAAAGGGTGTTTTTTTTAAAGGTATAGAGCTTCGAATTGCAATAAAACACAAGAAAATCGTTTTAATGTCCATCAATTTGGCTTTATTGGAAGGATAATTTTATGCCATTAATGTTTTAATATTATTTCGGGCATGTGGCTGCCGCGGCTGGCTCGAATAAAGCCAATTCTACAGGTCCAATTTTGAACCACTTTTTCGAGCATATGGGGCCGTATGTCGGCAATAACGCCACGAATGTTGGCTTCCAAGTCCAATAACGTTTCTGGTTTGTTGGCGTAGACGAGCGACTTCACATATCCCCAAAGAAAATAATCCAATGGTGTCAAATCACACGATCTTGGTGGCCAATTGACAGGTCCATTCCGCGAAATTATGCGCTCATCGAATGTTTCCTTCAATAAATCGATTGTGACGTGCGCTGTGTGGCATGTAGCGCCGTCTTGTTGGAACCACAACTCATCCACATTCATGCCATCCAATTCGGGAACAAAATAGTCGGTTATCATGGCTCTATACCGGTCTCCATTAACGGTAACTGACTCTCCAGCATTATTTCGGAAGAAGTATGGCCCAATGACTCCACCAGCCCATAGAGCACACCAAACAGTCAGTTTTTGTGGATATAATGGCGTCTCAAGGGTCTCATGTGGATTCTCTTCACTCCAAATGCGGCAATTTTGCTTGTTGACGTAGCCATTCAACCAAAAATGAGCCTCATCACTGAACAAAATTTTGCGATGAAAATCAGCATCGAGATCAATCTCATTTTCGGCCCATTCACCAAAATCACGACGCATTGCATGGTCTCGCGGCTTTAATTCTTGCACAAGCTGGATCTTGTAAGGTCGCAAGCCAAGATCTTTGCGCAAAAACTTCCATAAAGTCGCGAACTGAACCATTATTTTCGAAATAAATTTGCACAATTTGCAAGCGTTGTTCTTTTGTCAACCTGTTCATGATGAAATGGCAAACCAAACTGAACATAAATGACATTAGAGTTGCCAGATTTGACCATAAAATGCCAGTTTTATCTCTATTCGAAAAACAAACCTCTAAAAAAAACACCCTTTAATAAACTCATAAATAATCCTATTGACAATGACTTGAGTACTACATAGTGAACGAACTCAAGTCAGTTAAAGTGCTGAAATTGACATGTAAATGTAAAAATAATGTATGACATTTTAAAAATTATAGCCAGTAATCTTCTACTTTGAAAACATTAAGAAGAAGTTTCAAAAATAATGATTTTAAATTTGCGTAAAATAGGTATGGCAACACTTACTTGAGTCTGTGCTCTAATTGGCTAACTAAGAAAACATCGCTTGGACAGCTGTTGAAATTTCTGAACCTAATAAAATTATTGAGATCATTGACACTTGATTGGAAGGCAGTTTTAAAATCTTAATTATGTATTAGCAACGCCCATTCGCTTCTTTGTTGAAGTCATATGTATGTTAAATATACTGGCAATATTCTTCGAACTTTTATCATTTTTAAAGGTCGCTCACAAAATGTTCGAAAAGGTGAATTTAAAGTCTACGCACTCTATGACTTCATTTATTTTACTAAAAAACTTGTCCCATAATATCGAGAACATTCGAGAGTCGGCAAACCGACAAAAAAAAATCTTACGAATACTATAATTGTTCTTGATGCTGTTTTCTTTTAGGAATTTTGCACCTTCAAAAAAGCTCAAGATTGAAAATAGGTGAAAGTGGTTTATTCAGATATCTATCATCGATACAAATATAACAAAAAAAAAAAGAGCCATAGGTAAATTTAACCGAGAATAACGGTTTAAAACGTTTCAACTCTTCAAATAGAAGATTAAACCGATGAGAGGTAGTAAATTTAAATAAAAAAGTTTTAATCGAAAAAGTTGTTAGTTTATTATTTTTTTGGGTTAACATATCGACAAGTTAGGTAAATTTAACCAACAGGATAGGTAAACTTAACAGAAAGCGATAGTTAAATAGTAAATTTGACCGTTGAGGGGTGATAAGTTTATTTTATTATTTGGCTATCAAAAAAAGTTGTTAGTTTATTTTTTCGTTTGTGAATTAATTGTAAAAATATGTTATGCTACCCATTTTTTTTAGTAAGAAAACTGCATAAATAACCATTCTTTTAGTTAACATACAAGATAAATATTATGGGAACCATATCAATGCTTAATGTTAAACTTAAATAGGTTCTCCATAATTTTTAGGATATAGAAAACAATGAATGATAGCGTAATCCAAAAGAAAAAATAAATCTTTTTATTATTTTTTTACGGTTGCGATACAAATTTTGTAATTAATTTTTGCGAAAAAACTAAAATAATCATTTTAGTAAATTCAACCAATAATCGTGGTAGAATTACCTATAATCCTTGTAACGGTGAACTCTTTTTCGGTTAGTTCAACTATTTTTTGTTAACTATTTTTGTTAACTAAGTATTTTTTCGACATGTTCTAATTAATAAAATCGGTTGATATATTTGAAATTTTTGTACACTTAGAAAAACAGTAAGTTAACCATTTTTTTGGTTAAATTTAACTATGTGTACCTTTAATACTATATATTGAGAGAGCCATACAGGGTCATGAAAAAAAATTTCAAAAATAAGAGCTATTTTGAGAGCATTTTTTCAATATGCTACTCCGAATTTCAGTTCAAATATTGGGTTTGACCTTCACCTCCACTTCCGTCTCTCTAGAGAGCGTGTATGCCATTCGCAAGTAACAAATTAGCTTCTTAAGCGTTTGCAACAAAATGTTTTCCAAAATCGCTTTACTTTCTCAGTAGCCCTATTTTGCTATTTCCCAGCAGCATCAACTATAATGATTCCTGATCCAGCAGACTGTGCGAGTCATTCATCTTATTTTTGTGAAATTTGATTGCATTACCTTAAATAGCTCTCACAGTACAACATTTTAAAAGACTCATTTAAATGGGCGGCAAGTAGGCGTGGCTATAAACCAAATATAAACATTTCCAATCACATTATTTAAACTAAAAAATGTAGCTTAAGCTGTAGGTGACGCTGATCAAACATACGCATTAATTTCTATACCTATCATGCCACGCCCTCTACTATGCATTAGAAACGAAATGAAAAACTGAATAGAACAAGTGTAGCGCATAAAAAGAGTCAATATTTTGTGACAAATTAAGTCCAGTCGTGAAGTCCACTGGAAGTGCTTATTTAACTGTGTGTGTGTGTGTGTGTGTTTGACTGTGCGTGTTTTATGCAGCGTTGCATTCGGTTTTCTCTTTTCATTTTTTTACTATCGCGTGCTGAACTCAATTTGCCTTCTGTGCGATGCGTCACATTGCAATGCCTGTCATTTTTCCAATATCGGTTTGTAGTTAACAATTATTATTAATTAAAAGGTTGCTATTTATAACACAAAACTATGTAGTGATGAAGGTCAAAAATAATTATTTTTTGCTGTTTAAAGAATTGGTTTAATGTGTCATCGTTTCAAGCAAAAAAAAAAAAAAACTACTAAAAATGTGCATAGCAAATAAATTTAAATTTTTGTTTGCAATTTACCGATTGTTTTTTTTTTTGGCTATCAATAATGGCACAGCACACAGTGGCACTGAATTCAAACACCAAAAAAAAAACATTTTCTTTCTAACAACTCTTTATCGGTAAACAAACAAGGAATCAGTTTTACCACCCACCTAAAATCGAAAAAATAACCACACGAAAACTTAGACGCTGCCTAAGTCTGCATGCTATGCTAACTAAAGAAGGCAACAAATATTAGGGTACTTTGGCATAAACCGGAAATTCTTAGAAAAAGCAACAAAAAACAAGTAAGCGAAATAGAATTTTTACGTTAACCCCTTAAAACTCTTAAGGCTCTCCAAACCCCCAAAGAGAAATAACATTTTTTTGTTGGTTAATTTAACATAAAATAGCTACGAGTACGTACATAAATGAACGTGGTAAAATTGCCTTTTGCCTCTGTGTGGTATCATCATATCAATGTTGTAAACTGATTTCGAAGTAGTCGCTAGAATGTGGTAAGACAACTACAAACCAATGTTGACGACGTTGTTTTCACATGACAACACACACACAACAGTGAAAAACTATTATATTTTATTATTATGTGTATGTGTGTATGTTGGATTGTTTGAAGAAAATAAACAAGGATATGTGGATAACGATGAGATGCTAAGATATCCATACACAATATTACATATTATATACATAGACTTAAATTACAACTACATAGGTAAAGTAGCGCAAGAACATTTACAGCGTTTTTTTTTTCAACCTTCAGCCCTCCCAATTTCAATTTTGTTAAGTAAAAATGGACAGGGAGAAAATTGGCAACATCAGCCGATAACAAGTTGTCATTTTGGTGCTCTTGTTGTTGGGGGTTTTGGATTGGATGACAGCTTAGATATACCATTAATTTTTGCTGCTTTTTTTTAAACTCTCACATGAATTTGAAAAAATTAAAGGAATTTCACATTTTCATATCGAATCGGAGGTAGGCCAAGTTGCGCTTAATATAACAAGCAAAATATTTTAAATACGAATTGTCTCAACAAAAAGTCTTTACAATAATAAAAGAATAAATGAAAATATTGGATGTTGGTAAAATCACGAAAAAAAAACCTAAAAAAAACATTAAAAAATCACAGTTCAGTGAAAAGAAGATAAAATTTGGTACTAGGCGGAGAGCCCGTTGTAGAAAAGTCGAATGTATTAGATTACCGGATATGATATACGTGAAATATTGTTATGCATTTTGGTGAATTTAACCATTGTTGCCTTGCCAAAGCCTCTCCCGATGCCCGAAAATGCCCGAATTTTAGCCAATTTTGTTTATTTCATCAAAACTGAGCTCGATAAGGTCAAATCATAATATATGCGGTTGCATTACTGAATTCTGTCCGAAACAAGCGTTGCCATCGGTTTTTTGGGTAAATTTTCATTAATGAAATAAAAGCTTGAAATGTGTGCCAATTGATAGAGATCGAAGAGCCTAAAAAGAATATATATGGTAGCCTTGGCGATTCCTGTCCCAAACATAGGTTAGCACTCATTTAAAAATTATTGGCCCTAAAACCGGGTGGCAACCCATGTTTCGAACATGATTCGACAAGGCAATCCTATATATTATATTTAAGCTCTTCGAGCTCTATCATTTGACACACATTCAAAGCTTTTATCTTCATTAATAAAAATTGACCCAAAAAAACAGTGGAAACCCATGTTTGAGAGAGGATTCAACACTGCAACCCAGTATATTTAGTCCTCTTCTTCAAGTTCAATCATTTGGCAGATATTTTGAGCTACAATCTTATACAGTTTTAATTAAAACAACAAAATTGGTTAAAATTCGGGCATCTGATCAGGCTTTGACAACGCAACCCTGGTTGGTTAGTTTCACCCAAATGCATTACTATCATACCATTTTAAAGCAGTCAACGATACTGCGGGTAGAGCAATGCAACTATTGCAAGATTTCTACGGCAAAAGAAGCATCTAGCCAATTTCTTCTACGATGTGCTCGAAACCTCAAAAAAACTGTAATCAGACTAAAATCAGACTAAACGGTACGCTCTAGTAACCATAATTTAATGAAAAACTTTAAAGCTTATTCCTGTAGAAAAATCTGGCCAATCTGTTTTACTATGCAAATCTTATTGATCTCATAAATTTTATATGGGTGGACTGTTGTTTTTAAAATAAATGACTCATATGCTTACAGCAACTTAAGAATGTACATATATATATAAAAATATAGATTTATAAATTTTTATTTTTTGTTTAGTTTATTTTCCCAGTCAATTAATTTTGAATGTCAACAATGAAAATTCAATGCAAAATCAATCTCATATTTCAGTTTTGTTTATATAAATCAAATTGTTTTGGTTCATTTTCTCGCCATTCCATACCGCCGTCAGAATATAATAACAAATTCTTGAGGCGTCAAATGTTTATTTTTTTTACAGTATAATGCCTCTCTCTATTAATGCAGCGGCGCACAGTGGCTCGGTTTGACTTTTTTCATTGCAAAATATATAGCTGCTGAGCGAATATAAAAGCCAGAATATTTTTTTTATTTTTTGTGATAACACAAAACAAAACAAATAATAAAATACAGAAACAAAATACGACATGCAAGTTTCATCCATTGCTAAATGGAATCATCAGTGACCTTTGAGCGAATGAGTGAGAATTTCTAAGCATGATTTTTTGTAAACCCAATGGTGTTTTTTATCTTCAAAAATTACAATTTTTTCTGAATTCTAAAATCACACAACTTCGACTAAGTAGCTCTACAAATCAAACTGTTTATCCTCGGTATGAGCTGAGACTTTCATTGTCCTTACTGAAAATAGTAACTTAAACAACAGCGCTGCCTAAAAAGTATGTTTGCTAACTAATTGCAGAAAAATATACCACTGTGCGGCGCAACATCATGGCGCACGCATAACACCGGCAAAGAAACCGAAAGCGGCAGCAAATCACAGCGTGTAACGATTTTTTCGCTTCGATACAAAATAAATTTCCATAAACAACAATAAAAGCAACAACAATTTGTTACACTCTTGTTGCGGTTGTGTTTCGAACATTTAATGCCCCAAAGACGCATATGTATGTACACATTTTCTACTTTGCGGTTGGAAAATTTTATTATGTTTTGAATTAAAACAATCAGTTTGTTTTCTTTTCATTTTTATTTCACTTTAAATTTCAATTGGGTATTAGCGTTGATAATTTTATTGGATTTTAATTATTTGAGTTGTTTTATTTATATACACCCTACACGCGTGTAGGGTAGCGAACATTTAATTTGTTCAGCTTTTGTATGACCTAAGTATAAAGTACACAGGCACAGAATAGTAAATGCAGAACAGTGGATTCAATTTATTAACTCGCATCGAGCTTCATAGCACATAAAATCCATACCGGGTATATATATGATAACCAACTAGTTAGCATATTGTAAGCGGGTACTTTTCTTAACTGCAAACCAACTAAATACTTCAGCGGGTAAATTAATGACTCCCAATCAGTTACCGGTTAGTTTCTTATAATGCAATCAAAGAGCTAATTGTAAGTTTATAGCTTCTTGACTTCAGAACAGTAAGCTTACAAAAATTGAATTTTGCCTTTGCTACCGGTTAGCTTTTGGTTAGTTAACCAGATAAATGACTTCTTACTAGCAAGCTTATCGTTAGTGAGAAGTTTCTCAATTTCCAACCAGTTAGTTTTTTTTTTTTAAATCGTAAGTAAAAAGTGTCTTGACTGCCAAACACTAGCTTATCACTAATGGGGATTTCCTAAATCCTAACCAGCTAGCTTTTCATTTGGCGGAAACTTCTGGTGCCCAAACCAGTTAGGTTATTACATGGGTCGTTTTGTGGTTCCCAAGCAACTGGTACGTTGAATCATTCACGTGTAGACTCTTCCCGCCCAACTACAGAGATTTTTAAAACATAAACGGATTAAGATATCGTAAGAAGTAAGACAACTCGAATCCTTATTAGTAAGCTGATCGCTAGTAAGTCATTTTTTTAAGTCCAACCAGTTGCATTACATCAGTTACTTTTTTGACCTTCAGCCAGTTTATCAAATTGACTGTCAGACTTTTAGCTTATCACTGTTTAGTGGGTTTTTGGCTCTCTCTTAGTCAGCTTATCATAAGAAAATAGTTTATATATATAAATAATCTTTAAAGTTAAGCGAAAATAAAGCCAAATCAGTTACAAGAAAAAATGTGAACAACAGAAAAAGTATTTTTACTGTGCTTTATTTCAGTTTTTGTTTGGGTTCTCAATAAATCTATGCAAAAAGAAAATATATCAGGGTTAGAATATCTAACTGCTCAGCTCAGAGGTGACTGATGATTTCGCTTGCAACAGGTGCTTAAGCCTGACTTTTTATTTTAATTTTTGTTTTTGTAATTTTTTTGTGTTATCATACACTGTATTGAACAGTAAGCTCAGCATAATAATTTATCTAGTTCTTAAAGATTAAGCCTCATGATTGAGCTCTCCGATTTTTTGAAGTGAAGCTACAAGCGTGCCGAGACACAGTACAACCGAAATGCAGAACACGAACTAACCCAAAGTTAGGCTCAAAAAATATTCACTAAGATAACTAATTTTTTTAAAATATAAGACACAAGGTTTCTTTAGAGCCATTTTCCAACAATCAATTCAGAATTTAATTTCTTTGAGTCTTTGTTTTTGCAATTAATAGAAAATTTTAGCTGAATTAAAGAATAAAATCGAGAGCTTTCTTATCAGCACATTTGTATTTTGTATTCAATGT
Source organism: Meiosimyza decipiens (assembly GCA_963680825.1). Taxonomy (NCBI): domain Eukaryota; kingdom Metazoa; phylum Arthropoda; class Insecta; order Diptera; family Lauxaniidae; genus Meiosimyza; species Meiosimyza decipiens. Next base: position 15,383,647 of record OY804259.1, read on the forward strand.
TTATTTTGTCTTCAATAGAAATGAGATTAATATTTATAGCAAAATTGTTGAAAAATATTTCAATCAGTACAGCACTAGATGCTCTAGGAAAGTCATCACTAGATGCCCTAGAAAAGTCGTCACAGCTATGTTTGTTCAGCTTTTAATTTTATTAGTTTTTGCACAATTAGTGAAGTCAAATGATGCTACGACGCCAAGCATTAAATTTAATTTCAATGAGCATGAAGTCATGGTCTTAGGCACTAAAAATTTAACTTGGCGTAGAGAAGAGTTTTATGCATTTCGTGGCATACGCTATGCAAAGTCACCAGTTGGTGATTTAAGATTTCAGGTAAGATATTTGATTTCAAGCAAAAAGTGCATATTATAAAAAATTTTTCTTAATAGGATCCTCAAACAATTACAAGCTATCCAGATGTGCTTGATGCACGCTATAATGGACATGACTGTCCATCTATATATGCAGCTAATGCGTCTGAAGATTGCCTTATATTGAATGTTTACACAAAAGAGGTGAATGTTATAATTTTTAAGCAATAGAAATAAAAAGTCTGGATAAGTTAGGATTTCTTGACAACACTCTCTTCAGCAGTCTTAAGTTGATGTGTAACTCTGAAAGTTCTAGCAAAGCTTATTATGCTACCCATTGATTTCAAGAGCTAAAACTATGTATTTATGTGGGTTGCAGACGACAATCTTTATTTTGTGAGTTAGCAAAACAAGAAGACATTTCAAAAACCTACCAAGTGTTTTCCTCAGCAGCCCTGGTAAAAAATAATCAAAAAAAACGGAAGTCAAACTCAACCAAAAAAATTTCCATTGAAAAATTTCCTTTTTGCTCACTTTCAAACAAATTAAATGAAAATGATGTTTCTCCAACAAAATGGCCGCTGAGGAGAAAATTGAAAAAAATTTTAGTACAGAAAATGTTTGCAAAGTGCTTAAAATCCGTGGAAAGGTTTTTTTCTAAGAAAGAACAGAGCAATCATATAAATAGGACTTTTTTAACCGATTTCGAAAGAAGAATCCAAGTAATTTCGTTACCAGATCTAGAGTTTGCTTCCAAAGAAGAAGCTTATTTTGCTTGAACCCAACCAAAGCTTAAAAAGCTGCTGAGGAGAGAATGTGGTTGCTATCGAAACATTAACGCTTAAAATGAAAATTATAATTAATTTTCGTATGTAGCTCAATTCTAACGCCTCGCTACCAGTTATCGCATTCATACACCCTGGTGGACTCTACATAGGATCGAGTCTAAGTAGCTTTATTGGACCCGAATATCTAATGTCACGCGATATAGTGTTAGTAACATTTAATTATCGACTCGGTGCTTTGGGATTCTTTAATCTCGGCACTGCAGCAGTACCAGGTAATGCTGGCTTTAAAGATCAGATAATGGCGCTTCGCTGGTTAAAAACTCACATAACAAATTTTGGTGGTAACCACAATAATGTCACATTAATGGGTTATAGCGCAGGTGCATTAAGTGTAAGCTTACATTTGGTATCACCAATGTCACGAGGACTCTATCAGAAAGCTATTATAATGAGTGGCGCTGTACCACCACAAAAAATATTACATCAAGAACAACGAGATTTAGCCTTAAGACAAGCAGAGCTAATGAATTGCAGCAATTTGGACAAATTTAACTCTAGAGATTGTCTTGAATGCTGTACGGGTACTGAAATTGCTAAAACACTGCGTCAAATGTTCGACTTCGGCAGAGATAATCCCATCTATTTATGGTTACCAGTGATCGAACAGGACTTTGGACAAGAACGTTTTCTCACGGAAGATTACTATACTTCACTAGTAAATGGTAGTTTTAATAAAGTTCCACTACTGATTGGTTGGAACAGCGGTGAATTTTGTACTTCAGCAGCAGCTATCATAGAGGATGCTGAATTACTAGATAGTTTTAATAAAAACTTTGATGTCTTGGCACCTAAGATATTCATGTATGACAAGCAGTCACATGTAAGGGAGATTAATGCTGCTATAAGAGCGCATTACTTTATGAACTCCTCTTTCATAAGTCATAATGATTTTGATAGACTTTGCGATTTATTTTCCGATGCTATAATACGTTTTGGTGCGCACCGTGTTGCCAGTTTTGCCGCAGCATTTGTTAGTACGACAATGTTTTCTTTTGTGTATTGTGGACGTTACAGTAATTTGGTGCATCCGGTGAAAAATCGTAAGTATTCGAGCTTGAGCTCTAATTGATTTAAGCTTTTCCAAGTCTGTTTAATGGAGTCTTCTCTAATCCAGCGGCTGGTTGGAAGTTCCTTCAGCATACATGTAATGTGCTGATAAGCCTCAAACGTTTTCTCTCCTAAACTTTTATTGATAGTCAAGCCCAGCTGTTTACAAAGTCCCAAACTTCATTGGAATCTTTATTCGGGCCTCAACTACTAGTAGGATATCGTTAGTGAAGTGCACTGAAGATACCTTGACCATCTTGACACAAAATCTATTAAGGTTTGATATTAAATGGTGGACAATTGTTGGTTTGTTGCAAGGCAACAATATCGTCTAATATTTTCAAAACTGTCCAAAATGAATATTTGAAAGAGAAGAAATGATATAATCACATGCGGTCACGAGGTTTTGGGATCTGGTAAGCTACACTTTACATATATGACCTCTCTTATAGCTCCTACAAGACTAAGGATCATTCTTTTTTCTTAACAGATTAGCTCTATCGCTCAGTAGGCTTCTTTGGCAGGAGTTTGTTTCATGAAACCGTAATGATGATTTGGTACATTCAGCTATCACCAGTTGATTGAATCGATCTGGGGCATTTCATAAAGTGTCATGTTCGAATTTTATTGTCAGCAGGTCATAAAAAATGGAACGCGTATTCGAATCGAATAAATTACTGAGTATTCTTCTTCCAGTAACTACTTATTTTAGGTTAGATTGATTACAATTTGAGAACCAACTCACTTAGATCAAATATTGATATACTGAACTATACCATTTCATTGAACCAACAAGAATTTGTAATAAAACTAACCTGAACTGACCTTACTTGACCCATACTAACATGTCTAAAGGTCATCAAATAAAAGCTAACGAACGTAGATTTCTAGCAAGTGCGGGACAGAATCAAAGAAAGTGTTTAATGTTTTTCTCCTCCTACACATCTCTACAGAAATCAATGTCTGCCGATGAGGTAGTGGCCAGTTATGACTTCAAAAACCGATGAGACACTCTGTCTAATGTGGGATATCAATTCTAGAAAGCGCTCAACATCCCATTTCGGCAAAGTTTATCTTGTTATGTTGCAAGTTGTACCTTGGATCTATCTTGTGCCTTTTTTCAACATATCCTCTTTCGACGGCAAGTAGCAAGTTGCATTCCAACACATTCTGTATTCTTAGAAATTTGTGGAGTAGCGCCTGCCTAGCGAGTACATCTCTACTGCAATTACTGTCAATCATTCACATGAGCTTGAAATGCTAAGCCATCTTATTAATAGACAAGCAGTATTTCTGGGCCACTAGTGAGTTTTGGATATAATGCCTTATTAGCTGAATAAATGTTTCTGTCACTTTTCGATATGATATTTTTCCTCAGCCAGCTGCCACTATAGCTATAACCTTTGCTTGAAAAACGCTGCAGTATTCTGATTACCTCGCAGCAATTCTTAACTTCAGTTCCGTAGATCCCATATCGCACTTAGCTATTTAATTTGGACCTTTCCTTGTCGAAATTAAGATGGTCCCTTCTCTACGGGTATCCTCCATTTCAGTCAGCCCCAAATGGAATGTGAGTTATATAATTCTTCGTGTATGAGATAACTGGAACAATATAGCCCTAGTTGGAGCGTACAGAACTCAAATTATGAAGAATAGTTTTGAACGAACTTAACTACTTATTTTGGTACTATAAAATCAGGTTTTTTTTTGCATTTCGCATTTACACACGAAAATTAAAACTTCGTTATGCTTGTAAATGTCAAAACAATTACTCCGTCAACTCGCCATAGCAAACTTAAAGTCAAAGCATAATACCAGCGAACAAACAGAACGAAAGAGAATTTCCGAGCACGACAAATTCTGTACTTAACCCTTTTGTTTTCCTACTCTTGCAAGCAAACGAGAAAAATGTTGCTAAAAAATTTTCTGTGTGTATACGGTGAATAACTTTTTAACCCCAAAAACATAAAAAAATGGATTAAGAATTTTTTTGCTATTTTATATAGGTCGCTCAGAGCACATGGATGATTTAATGTATCTCTTTTGCATGGATCCATATCAGTTTGTAGCGGACGATAAAGAAGCTGCTATAGTCGAACTCATGACAAATTTCATTTATAATTTCGCTGCTAATGGGTAAGAAATATTTGATAGTTCTGGAGCAAAAATTATAGTATCCATATTATAGTGACACAAAAATCAACTGCAACTTCCCAGCATCTTATGTTGTCATCAACTCAACGTTGGAGTGTAGAAATGGTAATAATTTCGAAAATGTTAATTTTTGGAATCAACTTTTCCCTTTGCCTGAATATCAATAAAGTCGAATAAATTAATATGCATTGGAAAAAATTATTAAAATGCAAGAGAACTTTAGGTCAAACCTTTTAAAAGTTATGATTAATTTATATTCACTACCACGCTTTTAGTCACTTAAGCTGTTTGTGATAGCAATGAACAAATTTCGGGAACGTCAGTCAGTCAGCCAGCCAATGAGTTCTTTTTTTTTTGTATTTCTGGGAATTTTATTTTTCGCAATAAATGCGGTCAATGTTCGCTACAGTTCACAGCTTCAAGCGCGTTCATAGTTTGCTGGTGTTGAAAAGGTTAAATTTTGGTTACGGATTAGCATGTGCGACGTATTTTCTTTTTTTTTAGGTAGAAAATGCAAATCATTTGCGAGCACAGAGGGAAAAAATGTTATGCTTTGCTTATTTTCATTGAAAAAAAAAATGTTTTGTTTAGCTTAAAAGATAAAGTTGTAAATGAAACATTCTATTAAATGATTTGAGTTTCACCTAAAGAGTATTTGGTTTTTTGAGAATAATAAAAATTAAGTAAAACAAAACCACTGTGCAAATTAAAGTTTTTACTTCAATTGCCACCATCAGAACTAATAACGAGCTGACACGGATAATGGGGAAACGAAAATGCTATGGAAGAGCAGAAAGAAAGTTTCTAAGTATTGCAAAAGTCTGAAAATATAAGTTGAAAAAGCACCGCAAATTTGCGGCACATTCGCAGCACAACTACCTAAGCGCTAAGTTTAACGAAAAAGTTTTTTTTTTTCAAATATGCAGCAAATACGACGTCGCGACGTAATATAGCTAATTTTTTTTTCCAATAGAGAGGTGGTGCCACGCCTCAAGCAGGAAAATAGCTTTCTACGGCTACACCCGTGGAATGCTTTTGATGAGGAAAAATGCTGTCAAGAAACAACTGTTACACCAATTTTGATGAAACTTAATAGATTGATTTTTGAGAAAAGATATGTTTTTAGTAGGCCACGCCTCTTATACGAAAATCAGTATTCACAGATAAGCTAGCAGACCGATTGTGATGAAACTTGTTATGGAGTTAGATTGAACTTTGATAAAATGTATTTGTTTTCAAGTGGACGGTGTCACGCCTTTAACAGAAAAATATTTTTTCACAGCTAAGCTAATGGACGGACTTGGTATGTTGATATATTGAACCCTAAGGAATGTATAGTGATAAGAATAGAACAACATATTACCATGATGTTTATTTTTAGGAGCGATGACAAAATATATCACATTTTTAACTCAAGTTTTGAATAGAAAGAGTTCACATTTTTTAGTTATTCCATGTTACTTACTTTTTCTCTCTACATTTTTATCAAAAACTGACATGCCAAAATCTCAAATGAAAACATTTGAACTGCAATTGAATTTGATATGCTACACTTTTGTCTGTCAATCATTTTTAAAGTAAATGACATCATCAGCCATCACTATCAGAATCATAGGACGAACACCATAAGAGAGACGGACGCGTTAGATAGGTAGTTAGTTGATACGTCAAAGTTAAGTCAAAATCAAATGATATCTTGTAAATCGGAATGCGTCTTGTTTGTAACGCTATAGATCTCTGCTTCAATTTTAATTAACCGAATTGAAATTGAAGAACGAACGAACGAATGATGAAACATTAAGATATTTCAATACATTTCAGCTGAAAGTAATGGATTCCATTTCATTCGAGAGAGTGCCGTGTATTTACTTTTGCACATTTTTTTGCTTTTTTTATGCTTGCAAACAGTGATATCAATTAAAACAGTTGGAAAAATGTAGAGTGATGGGAGATATTTTCAGCAATAAAATAAAAATTTAAAAACATTTAAATTAGTTAAAATAAAACTACAGCGTATTCCACTTTTACAAAATGTGCCTGCAAATCAAAAAAATCAAAACTGCACCCAATTGCGAAAAACTTAAACATTTTCGATTAGACCTAACCTTTATCTTTATTTGATATCTGAAAACAACATCTGTACATTAGGGTGACTCAAATATTTTTTTCTTTTTTTTGATTTTTTTAAGATGCTGTTGCTTAAGGCATGTAAATAAAAAGATGAATGTTGTTGGTCTGCTGATGGTCGTTTTTCAAAGTTATTTTTTGCGCTGAATCCAAATCTCCTCTACAACGGTTGGCAACCCAACAATATAAACCAACAGGTTTCAAATTCATGCTGCCTTAAAATGGCTGTTATTTTGCAAAGAAACATCGCAGATCACCATTTTAAAGGGCAATACTGGTACTTAATAACGCTTTTGTTAAGAATAAACAAAACAGCTTTTTTTGAATCCTATACATGAGCTTGAAAGTAGACAATAAATATCATGTTTTTGGTATTTAGCCTCAAATACTTCAGAATTCTGACATGATGGCTCAATTCTGAGGTAAGATACGGATTCAGCGCAAAAAATTACTTTGAAAAACAACCATCAGCAACCCAACAACATTCATATTATTTTCATTCACATGCCTTTTTAATAAAATTTATTTTTTCCATACAATTTACATGTAAAACTAACAGGCTTTGGCGCCACCCTATAAAATTGAGGTAAGCAACTGAATTTTCGTAAAATTTTTCTTCATCGCATAAACTTACAACAGCACCTAAAAAAAATCAAAAAAAAAAAATTTTTAATCATCACTCAACTGTTGTTGGTTTTTTTCAAATTTTGCTTGCTTACTGAAATTGTCCCTGTTACTCTACAATACTAACACACATAAACTTGCATGCTGAATACTAAAATACAGCGCTTTGTATTCTTCAAAAATACAAAGTGAATTGAATGGAATTATTTGTTCTTTAAATGACTTTCTTGATTAATTTGTTTGTGATATAAATTTTTCAGTTTTTATGTCAATGAACTTTTGGTCAATCTTTCATCTATTGCGCGCTGCTGCACAAACATTAGAGTTTCTAAATTTATTTTATATAAAGAAAAAATTACTATTTAATATTAAGAACAAAATTTGTTCATTACGTCGCTGAAATATATACACGCGCCTGTAATACGTGAGCCAGCTACACTTTAAAAGCTTCAAAATTAAATACCAAACTAAAGGTTATATGGAAAAAATTAAAGACCAAGTAATTTGAAAAATTTTAAAAATCCTAAACGAAAAGTAATTTCAAAATTCACTTTTTAGTTTTTTGTCTTAATTTACCACTGTGCGTGTTCTCAAGACTCCGCAACACTCACTTACATGTGCATTATGGACCAAAACAAGGCTAACATTAAAACAACATATGGCAAGATAAAACAGGTACCAGATGATACCACATGTAAACAACAAGTAAAGAACAGCTTAGTAAAAGAAATTGCGCAAAAGTTAAAAGTGGCAAATATGGAAAAGAAAAGGATGGTTAAAACTGCAGTAGACAGACAGAGGTTTACCTTGAACTCATAAGTGAACTGGTAATTTGTTCATCTTATTCTCCAGCGTTTTGTTTTTATACATTTCTTGTGACTGTTGGCTGTTGAATAACTGCAATATGTTGAGCATAAATTTATTGTTGTTGCCAATAGCAATTAAGTTTTATTTTTACAGAAGAGGTTGTATAAGTGAACAAACTTAAAAGCATTCAATTAAGGGCACAACATTGTAGTTTAAGAAATATACCAATTATATGTTATATTACAAAATAAAAATGATTAACCGTGGCAACTCTAAGTTTCATAAGCATTTATTGTACAAAATATATCAGGTTAAGAAATTTTAACTCAAAGGTCGCTGAGGATTCCATTTAGCAATATATGAAACTTTACACGTTTTTTGTGTGGAGGTTCAAGGAATTTTATTGGTGTTACCACGGCTGAGAGAAATTAACAAAAGGATTGAAATGATAATTTACAAAAAGTTATTTGTCAAAAGGATTTTTCAGTAAAAGAGTTTAAATCCCCAGAAAACTTGAACCCATAGTGAAGAAATTCTTTTCAACGACATGTTACAAAAAAGTATTTCATTAATTTCTAAGCTTATTTTTTTCCGGAAATTTGAATCTACAGCTGTGTGATAATCACTAAGCGGTATCAGACTAAAGCGATACACTACAAAAAACATTTTGCCACATAAATAGTTAGGAAAATTTTAATGAAACCAGTTCGTCCCAATTGAATCTTTTTCGCTGCAATAATTTTGCGTTTTACTGTGGTTTTTTATGTCGCCAAAAATGCGTAGTCCTGCTGCCATTGACAGAAAAAATGTTAACAACATTTGAAAACGTGCCGTATACAAATCTCATTGGATTTTTTATGCATTTATGGTTAAATTTGCAGAGTTCTAAAATACAACGAAAATCTTCAGAAATTCTTAGTAAAAACTGAATAAGGAACAAATTTTCGTAAGCAGCGCACGTATTCATTTAAAGTGTATTATTCTGTAAGAAATAAATATTTTATTATTATTTACAGCTGAGTGTGATACGGAGAAATTAAAACTGTCAGTCCAAGGCAACTATGTATAATATGTTCTTTTAATTTTGAATATATTTTATTTATTAATGCTTAGACTTATAAGACAAAAGGTTATGCCAACAATAAGTGGAAGGTAACTAATAATGTCTGGATTAATGGTTACGCCTTTAGTTTATGGGGAATATTTGTTTATTAATAGCACCACGGCAGCACCCAGACAGAAAACGTTCAATCGCAATTAAACATTTCAATCAAAATTTCCAACAATCTCTTTCTTTTTGTTTTCATTTGAACTCAAGTCAATGCTGTGCGTAGATAGCGTTGAAATTCTGTAGTTCGGGCCATGAGGGCGGAAAGCGTCACTATGTGGTCAACGCTGCTCAAAATGATCAATAATTGTTTTAATCATATTCCTGTATCTGTCTGAATATCTATTTGACTTAATCTAATTGTCAAAAACGATTAATCGTCTAGGAGGTGGGTGTTTAAGACAATTGGGTAAAAATTGCGAAAAAAATACTATATGTAAAAAAAGTTGAATAAGTTGAAATATATTAGCGGTATTCACACCGGACTTGTTGGTTTGATAATTCATTAGTTGGTAATTCGACAAAGCTTTTAACTGTGAAGACCCTATTTTTTGCATTGTTTCGTTAACCTGCCGTTAACAGCAGAACAGAATGCCAATCAGAACAGAAGTCCCTAACGCATAAATTTCCAAACGTATTTCCTAATGAAACATTCTTATGCCTTCAATGTGATGCTTCTTAGATCGTCCAGCTCAGTTAACGATTGTGCACCTAAGAATTTATGGCGACTACGTTGAAGTGTCGGATAATCACGCAACAGATTAACTTCATCGTATTCTTCATTTCCGCAGCTTCCACCGTAGTCGTTGTGTGCGATTTCAAGCCGAGCAGTTAGATATTTTTTCCTTTTTGATTTAAACTTGGCCGAAGAGTTTTCCATAACTAACAGGCTATTCTCTCTGGTCATTTGTCATTTGTCCATGTAAATTCTTTTAGTTCAATACCAATACAAAAGCATTGGAGTGGAGTGCTTGTCTGATCCTTCGTCTATTATCTCATTTACCTCAGCACCTCGGTGACATGGCACTCACAAGATTGTAACGTCTTATTTTTGGAGAAATTTGAAGTATATGGTACATTTTTATGAATTCATGTTAGTGGTACTTTTCTGCCAAACTTAAATTTTTGATTTTAAGGTAGGTGACACGTCCTCTTGCCAAACTTTTGTTAAGTGCTTGGACAAATGTTTAGTTGTTTATATTTGAAAATAAAAGATTTATTAACTTTTCAGTGCAAGGGAGGTGCCACGCCTTCTTATTATTATAATCTACCCACAATATGTGTTTTGCTAGTCTGAACCATTTTTAGAATTTGTCTGCAATTTGGTTGCATTATGGCAAATAGCTTTCTCTGTATAGCGTTTTATCGTATGTGATTGCATGTCTGGGCGGTGCCACACCTATATGTTTGGTACTAGTCTGAACCGTTTTTAGAATTTGTCTGCAATTTGGTTGCATTATATCAAATCACATTCTTTGTATAGCGTTTTAACGGATATACTTTCATATCTGGGCGGTGCAATGCCTTCTTGCTGAAATTAGTTCAATTTTGGTATAGAGCTTGTCCGAATAAATCGTAAAATCTTTGAAAAACTTTATTAAATATCGTTCTTAGTATAGCATTTTTAACGCTTTATTTGAATATGTTGAAGTTTTGTTCATGAACATGGTGTGCTACATTGTGTAGCCAAAATGCCATTACATTGTGAACATGACTAAATAGACACAAGAGTTTTACGATCAAGAATATGCCTATGTATATACTTATCTATGTTTTCCACGCCTCTTTTTATGCGTTGCAAACGGAATATAAAAATAGCCTAATCGCTGAATGTAGGGTGTAAAAAAAGGTGTCATATTTGAAAGTATATAAAAGTGAATTTGCATTTAATTGCACAGTTACCTGCTGTTAGTTTTTTTTTTAAATTTCTTCCTTAGTCACTGAAAGTGCATTTTACTACTATTTTTTACATCTTTAAGCATTGTAATAACCCAACACTTCATGGCCCATAAAAAATTTAGCTTTGTGACGGCGCATGTAATAATTTATGGATTTCCATAAAACTATGTGCACCAGCTAAAAAAAAAAAAAACAAAAGCAACAAAAATAAAATTAAAAATAAATTAAGACGGGAAAATAAAATAAATTTTACTTCATTTGGTCGAAATTGTGCTCTACTTTAAATCAAAAACGCCTTAGCTATTGAAATAAACTATTCAAACAAAAATTAAAATATCAAACAATGGAAGCTATCGAGAGCTAAATTGCATTTATTATATGGAGTTCAGTGTAAGCCACTATACTGAGCAACCGGTTAAAAAATAAAAAAACTATGAGTCTTCCAAGAAAACAAAGAAAATATGATTTTTTCTATTTGCAAATTGCAAATGAAGAGCCGGGCAGTCTTTCGGAAAAATCACTATTTGGTGAAAATATTTTTTGTACACGAAAAAATAGATTTTTTGGCAAATTGTTTCAGCAGAAAAATCAAAACTTTTTAAATATATTTTTTGGTTAGCGTTTCAAAATCTATAACATGTAATGGTCGATGTATTCTTATGTGACCAACACTGATAAAACTTACTTGGTATTTAAAAAAAAAAGAAATTTTTAATTAATTTTAAAATTTTACCTCAAAATAAATTGTAAAAATTTAATTAAATTGAATTAAAAAAACCAATTTTATCACTTATTTTTGTCATACAAAGTCAAAATAAAGAAATCACAAGACATTGCCATTAAAAATGCAATCAATTTCGAAACGCGCCTTTCTTCCACTTAATTAAAAAGTTGTAGGTATGGGCCAGAATAATGTCATTAAAAAGTTAAAATTGTTTACTTTGTAGTACACATAAAATGTGACTAATAAAAACAAAGATTTTTATAAAAAAAATCACATTAAAACGATTTATTAGGGCAGTAGCACTAGTGAAAGGTGTAAATACCAATTACTCAGTAATTGGTAACGAATAAAAATTTTTTGTACTCAAAAATGCATAAATGTCAGTATGAATATGTCAAACAACTAAAACTGAAATTTTTAAGAAAATGCATTCACAAACTCGCTAAAATGCCTTAAATCATTTGATATATAAGACGTAAAATAAGACCATGGTTATAGCGTTGAAAAAATAGTGAATGTGCCATAAAAGTGTGCCATAAATTCAATTAAGCGGCAGCTGCCACAAAAATCAATCAAACCTTTATGGATTGTATTATATGCAGCAGGATTTAAGACAGCGTGAGCCAGAGAGAGAAAGAGAGAGATGAAGCGTAGTTGAAAACTATAGCATAATACGCTGCAATTTAATGAGCTAAGTCAAGGTAAATGTTTTGGGACAAGATTGTAGGTAGGGCAAGTGGTGGAAGAAGTGAATTTTTTACAGCGCTTTCTTGTACTCTGTCAATTTTAATTTGCAACCTATAGCGATTTTTTTTAAGATGTATGAAAAGCTTTAAAATAATATATAATTTATATTGTGTGAACTACCCAATGAGTAACTAAAACATCTATGATAAAATCATAACATAGTAATAACTAAATGCATCTCCAACAACGTTTTTTTTTTTTTGATTCAAGATTTATGCTAAGAACATCCTTAAGTACTACCAGAAACCAGATTGATGACTACGAACAGCCTAAACGCATTTCTGAGGCGTAGTCAGAAGTATCAGAAATTTCACGCTGTGTAATACTCTACACTTGAAACCTTTGTATTGAGCCTTGATACGACTAATGATCTTGGTTGCAGCAACTCTTCAGATTTAATTACAGTCGATGCTATAAAAATCAGCAATATAATCGCAGAAGTTTTAAAGTAATGAAATCTGCCACTTATTTATTCACATTGTAAGATTTCTAGCTTGCCATAAATAAAAATAATGAAATAAATAATTACTAAAATTTTTTTAATCCATTCGACAGAAAATACTTGAGGTAAGAAAAATCCACAAATGTTTAAAAAAAAAAGGTTTTTTAGTCAAGCAAGGTATGCAAGCACTCATGGTATTATGTGTCAACTTCATGAATTTTTATCTTTATTTGTGTTTTTGGAACAAAGCAACGCTTGTTATGTTAGCATAGCGAAGTATCAAGTGGTATAAAAAAGTATGAAACAATTTGATGAAAGTCTCAAAATATCAGCGAAGTCAATAAGAATCGAAGAGTATTGAAAAAGTATAAAATAGTTCCGAATAAGTCGAATAATGTCGAACATCAAAAAATTTCATCAAATTCGATATGTATCATCGAAAGATTTCGAAATATTTTAAAAAAGTCGAAAAATATCGAAAAACGTTAAATGATATGAACAAAGATTTGTAGTTACTATCAAAAAAAGTCGAACAATGTTGAGTTATATTGAACAGTATTGAAAATTTTCTGTGTCGAAAGGTTCATATAAGTATGTCAAATAATGTCATAAGACATCGAACATTTAACTAAAATCGAATAACTAAGTCTCATAATGTTGAAAAAATGTACGAAAAGCTAAAATATGTCAAAGAACCCTCATAAAAGTTGATTTATGTGAAATATTCTGAAAAAGTCCAAAAATTTTGAAAAAAATCAGGAAGAGTTCAAATTGTTAAGGAAGTCGACAAATGCTTGAAAACACCAAAAATTTTTTTCTACATCTATACTAGTTTTACAAAATACCATACATGGAAATGATTTGTAACGCTTTGCAGCAAAATATACTAAACCGATTTTAATAATTTATTTTTTAAAACAACATATTTATGCTATAGAAGGCTATTGCATACTTAGGTTTATATTTTTTTTTAGCAAAATATTCTTTTTTCTAGCTTTAAGTTTTAGCAAAGCCCCACACAAAAATTGATAATTAATTTTTCATTGTTTATGCTTATGCTGATTCTTAAAAGTCTGTGTTATTACAGTTTTTATTTTTTTCTGGTTTTTAGCGTTTGTATTTGGCTTCGAAGTCGGAAGAGACAGGATTGAATTAAATGTTGAGAGAGTAGCTCCATTATGAAAAAACATCGGGAGGTGTGCCAGCGAAACTGCGAGCACCACTTGTATGTATGTATATAGAAGTCAAAAACGTCGAAAATTATAAAGTTTTTAAAGGCATGGTCAAGTTATCAACTTTCATGGTCTTTAGGAAACATTTTTTCCTACTACTTGTGTTAATTAATGATAATGACTATAGAAAAAATCATACTTGACCTTGAATTGACAATGAAAGTTGTTTTACTATCAACTATAAGTTCACTATTATGTGACTCCCTAGAAACCTTAAAACTTTTGCCTAAAACTTTTATGAATACCTTACTTAGTTCTTGAGAAACTGCCCTGAGGAAATTTAACTGGATCGCGCGTTATAAAAATGGAGTGATCGTTGGTATAGATAGTCAAGTAACAATTTATTTCATACTTTTGCTTAAAAAAAAATGATAAAAGATAAATATTAGAGGACAAAGTAGTGTCATGCTTTGTCACAAACAAGAAAAAAATCCGGTATATAGTGTCATTTGTCAAAAGAGAGTGTATTACTTTTTTCATTTTATACTTCTTGAATTTATTTACTCAAATTTACTACAACTTTACTAACAAAATTGCGGCGGCATAATAAAGCAGCACATAGCGATGACATTAACTGTCACACAACTCATAAAAATAACAATAAAAAATTGCAAAAATGCATCAACAAAATTATAATATATAAATTACAACAAAATGGGCTTTAAATTATGCAAAATCAACAGTTTATTAACCTACTTGCAAGGCTCCGGAAAAAAATGTTAAACAGGAGAATTAAATAAAGTGCGGCATGCATTACATGGAGGTTAGGAAGACAACAAAAACTGAAAACGTGAATCAATATTTACTTTTTATTTTAAAAACTTTTTCTTTATTTTTTATTTTATTTTCTTTGTATTTGCTTAAGCAAGCTACCCATCAAGGTTACCTAAATTATAAAAAAAAAGAAAACGAAAAAAAAGTTGGCAAAAAAACAACAACAAGAAGAATAAAACAATGCCAAGCAAAACAAACAAACAACAACAACAAAAACATTAATTTTACCTAAAATAATAAAAGTAAAAGCGTAGCGAAAAACATTTAATTTGTCAGCAACTTGTTTTTGGTTTTATCTGATTCTGACATTTTTGTTAGAATCAATGACTTTATTCAAAGAGTCACCGAAGTTATGTCGAAAATCGGTAATATGTGAGGGTGCAGATAACAGTCAGATCACTTCACACAAAGGACCGGTTGGAATTATTGAAATATTATTTGTATTTTTTATTTTAATATACTTAAGCTCAAATTAATTAATATCATATTTTATCTTAAGCCGCATTTAATTTTAGGAATTTTGATTTTTTTATGATAACTTTTGTTAAGTTTGTGCACAGGGTTATTGAACATTTGAGTATATGGTTGGCGGAATAATTTTGAGGATTCAAATACGAAAAGTATGAGTAACGTAGTTCAAAGTTCACTTTCTGTGTGATTTTTGTCAACTGCTTTAAAAAATTCAAATTCTATACAAAATTCGATTCAAATTGAATTAAAAAGTCAAAAAAAAAGGAATAAGGCAAAGATATTTTTAAATGATTTAAAAAGAACTCAAGAAACTGAATAACTACGAGATACTTAAATCTAAGAAGAAAGATACCATAATTACTTGTCAACATTTTCTTTGTAATATTACTAGCTGGCCTGTCAAATGCTATTCTACCCTATGCGGCAGGTGGCGCCATGATTTTTATGTCGTTTTAAACGTAGTTCCGTAATCTATCGAATCCTGTTAGTCTGATTCTTGCACCCTGATTAATTTGGAAATGATGGCCAATTCTATTTTGTTCCCATCCAAATCGCCTTTTGCGTCGCCTTTCTCTGTTAATGCTCTGTTAAGGCTCTGTTATGTGAGATGGTTTGTGTCTTTACTAGTTAAATATGAAATTTAACTTCACGCTCTTTAATTTGAAAGCTCATTTTAAAGAGGAAGGATTCTTTTCAAAACCTGCTCATGGTCTATGGAAGGTTCTAAGCAAGGTTTGACTTAGAAAAGTGGTAGGGGATACGCGCTCCAAAATCAAATTCATCATAACTCATCAACTATTTGACGCATATAGATGAAACTTGCTACATAACATACATATAAAGGGTGTTTTTTTTAGAGGTATAGAGCTTCGAATTGAAATAAAACACAAGAAAATCGTTTTAATGTCCATCAATTTGGCTTTATTGGAAGGATAATTTTATGCCATTAATGTTTAAATATGATTTCGGGCATGTGGCCGCCGCGGCTGGCTCGAATAAAGCCAATTCTACAGGTCCAATTTTGAACCACTTTTTCGAGCATATGGGGCCGTATGTCGGCAATAACGCCACGAATGTTGGCTTCCAAGTCCCCTAACGTTTCTGGTTTGTTGGTGTAGACGAGCGACTTCACATATCCCCAAAGAAAATAATCCAATGGTGTCAAATCACACGATCTTGGTGGCCAATTGACAGGTCCATTCCGCGAAATTATGCGCTCATCGAATGTTTCCTTCAATAAATCGATTGTGACGTGCGCTGTGTGGCATGTAGCGCCGTCTTGTTGGAACCACAACTCATCCACATTCATGCCATCCAATTCGGGAACAAAATAGTCGGTTATCATGGCTCTATACCGGTCTCCATTAACGGTAACTGACTCTCCAGCATTATTTCGGAAGAAGTATGGCCCAATGACTCCACCAGCCCATAGAGCACACCAAACAGTCAGTTTTTGTGGATGTAATGGCGTCTCAAGGGTCTCATGTGGATTCTCTTCACTCCAAATGCGGCAATTTTGCTTGTTGACGTAGCCATTCAACCAAAAATGAGCCTCATCACTGAACAAATTTTTGCGATGAAAATCAGCATCGAGATCAATCTCATTTTCGGCGCATACACCAAAATCACGACGCATTGCATGGTCTCGCGGCTTTAATTCTTGCACAAGCTGGATCTTGTAAGGTCGCAAGCCAAGATCTTTGCGCAAAATCTTCCATAAAGTTGATGGACAAAGCTCCAATTGCTGTGCACGGTAGCGAATCGATTCATTCGGGTCCTCTTCAACATTTTGCTTTACAGCGGCAATTGTTTCTTCGGTGCGCACTGTTCGACGTCTCTGCGGATGCGTATTATCACATAGAGTAAACGTAGTGCGAAAACGATCCATGGTTAATCGAATTAATTGCTCTGATGGACGATTATGTCGACCATAAAATGGACGGAGCTTGCGGTAAACTTCGCGAACTGAACCATTATTTTCGAAATAAATTTGCACGATTTGCAAGCGTTGTTCTTTTGTCAACCTGTTCAAGATGAAATGGCAAACCAAACTGAACATAAATGATATTAGAATTGCCAGATTTGACCATAAAATGCCAGTTTAATCTCTATTCGAAAAACAAACCTCTAAAAAAAACACCCTTTATAAAAGGTACAAAAAAACGAAAAATCCAATGAAAAATGGGTGGTGTCACACCTGTCGTAACAGAAAAAATCCACAATTTGTTATATCTCAGCAACCATTTGATGCAGATTAATGAGACTGGGTACGTATAAAAGACAAAGACAATATCAAATTAAACTCATCGCCCAACCTAACAGTGAATGCTGAACAGCGACTGACAGGTCTATTAGTCCTATATATAAGAACTTAGATTAAAAATAAAGTAATCGTGAAAAGCGTACTGGGAAGAAGAAATTGCTATTCACTATCTATGCAGAAATTTTCAACAGAATAAGTAGGTTTTTAAAAGAAAATTAATTTTAATTTTTTTTGAGTTAAAAATCAAAGCTATGGAATGAGAGAGTTAACAAAACAACTTTTTTTTGTGATGATATTTTTTATTTTGCTCGTTATACCAAGAATTTAAGTACTTTTCACACTTCCCAGCTATTTTAGAAATTTTTGAATTCCTACCGGCTTTAAAATTAAATTCCAGGATGTACTGGGTTAATTCGCTGCAACTTGGCAACCCTGACAATGACATTTAAGCTTTAAGTTATACAAAAGCAAGTGAAACATGGCTGAAAAAAAAATTTTCTTTTCAGATTTTTAGAAACTTCAATTTGCAGCAAATGGACTTCAAAAAGGCATAAGTCCAGTAATTTCGAGCCAAATCACGTATAAAAGCAACAACTAAATGTTCACTTATTTTGCTTACAAAAAAAATGTTACGTCAGTTTAAAGTTTCTTCGAAAACTTAAGGGTATTGGCATAGCACGTTTTGAGATGAATTCAATCTCTAATGGAAATGTTCAATTGTTATGCCTTCTGACAGATTTTCTATCAGTTAGCGAGGTCAATGCGCAACAATGAAATAACCGAAATGGAAATGTTTCACTTTGATCGCTCACAACCTGTAGTCATATTGTTTTCAAGCTGTTTCAAAGATGACGCCCTAAGAAATGTATGCACCATTTTCGTACAATATTTAACCTAGAAAGGTTTTTTTTTTAGTTATAACTTACGCATCCAATTAGTATTTTCATCAAAGTTTTACCTGAAAAGAAAAAAAAAAAGAAAACTTTTAGTCAATTCGGAATAATTGCGCAACATTTAATTACAGAATTCAGCAAAGTGCAATAAGGGAATATTCTTCAAAAAGAGAACTGTTATAATATAGAACTACAAAAAACCTGCTTTAAGCTACAGTAAGACCTTAATCTTTTTGTTTTTATTATATAACTTGACTTTATCTCTAAAATGTAGAGTAATGTCAGCAAAATCGTCGTAATGCCAGTGTGAAAGAAGTTTTTTTTAATCTCAATACAAAAACGAGATAAATACAGAACATGCTGACTTCGCTGCCAGCTTGATTCGTTTATTAAAAACTGATATTCTCAACAGCACTTAACAGATTGTCATAAAAGCATTCAGGTGCCATAAACAAAAAAGCCAATTAAACAATTATAATTAAGAAATCCCAATTAACTTGTTTATCTGTGAAACCTTAGGAATGGACATTGAGTTGTCTCGCATTCGCATACAATAAATTAAGTAAACAATCTGTTCTTTTATTAATTTAATGAATTAGAAACTTTACGGTTGATTTAATACGAAATGTTTCCTCAAGCATTGTATGCAACAAAACTGGTAGTTAAATTGTTTATTCGGAAGCCAAACTAATTAGCGAAGTAATAAAACAAAAACAACATTTATCAAATGTTAAAACAAAGTCTAAATCATTATATCAATAAACAACTATCTGTTGATGAGTTAAAGCCAAAGAAAGTTTAAATACAAATTTAACAAATTATAGGTTTGTTCAACTTTAAAGCATTAATCTAAGTGTCAGTCCACAGATTTAGGCCACACAGAAATATTAATTATTTCAGTGTCGATACAATATAACGATTTGCTGATTAAATTAGAGGCTTTCTTAAAATTTCTAAAATATTTCATCATCTGCGACCGGAGTGTTCAAAATTACAAGTGTGACAAATTACAACATCTTTTAGTTTGAAGAGAGATCGATTGAGGCAAATATGCAAGCTATGATCAATAAGCAAGGAAAGCACTCAGTAAGAGAGTCCTACTTTTTATCATCAAAATATTCAATTGAATTATTGTATCTGACTAACACTTTTACTTTTTTCGATGAAATAGCAGCAGTAGCATCAGTGATCTCTTCTAAGAGAAAGAAAAGCAACAGTCCGGTGCCTGAACAATAGACCTGTTTGTTAAATGTACGATTGAAGAAACACAGAAAGCCAAGGCTAAAAGCTATAACACCGCAGGAGGAAAGCGTGACTCGAAGGGCTGCATTTGCAACAATATTTTGCAGTAAATGGTTCGTTTAGAGAAAAAACTTTCCACCCCAGTTAAGGGGTGCACGGATTTTACAAAATTCTCATATTATTGAATTCTTCAATGACATGAAGAAAGTTTAATTCAGATTGAAACAATCATTATACATAGATAGTTGAACAAGGGCTATAAGAGATATATCACAACCACATATAACGTCCATTACAATACTAGCAGGGTGAGTATTTCTATATTTTTGATAACGTTAGCTCCGGTTTTCAAAAAAAAAAAAGGAACAAGGACTTTATTAAGCGATTCACATTAGCATCGTTATCATTACGATTTTCATTGATCTCAATTTTGTATCGCAATCGAAAAATTTTCTTTCACACTAGTATTATAGCAATTTGACATAAGCCAACTTGACTGTTTTTATTCATGATTAGTTTTTTCATAATGTATTTACTCTCTTAACATCTCATTCTATCTTCTCTCTTCAAAAGTAACAAAAAAAAACAATTGAAATAGCAAACAGCAATAACAACACAGAATTCACGAATCAGCATAAGCAACGAAAATTCGATTTTTGTGTGGAGTTTTTCAAAAACTTAGTCCCACAAAAGAGGATATTTAGCTTAAAGAAATAAAAAAAAGTACGCAATAACCTTCTTCAGCACAAATATGTTGTTGTACATAAGAAATTATTAAAATCGGTTTAGTATATTTTGCGCCAAAGCGTTACAAAACATTTTCATGGAAGCAGTTTTGTATAAATAGTATAATTTTCCTAGTTTTTACTTTCTGTTTGGTATAAGCTCACTGTTTTTAAGGTAAAGCAACATAATTTGGTATGCTAATACATGAGATTTATGCTGTGCTGTTGTATAAATTGGAAAAGTAATACCTATGCCTCCTTTAAATAATTTTGCTATAATGTCTCCAAATATGATAAATGTAATTCTATGAAATCAGGCTTATTTTTGTAAGACTCAACATGAAAAGACAAGAATGTGATATATGGGACTGAGAAATCGTGTATTATCTGCATTATCTTCAACTTTTGTTTGATAACATTATGTGATATTTAAATTTTCGCGCCAAAATATATAATTTTGAAACTGCTTGGAAACCTTTTAAGACTGTACCGTCCGACAAAGTTTTTTTTTGTCACCAAACCAGATATGTTTCATATAAGTCATCAAAAATTATAACTTTTTAAGTAGATCCTTTTGTTATTCCCTCTCAAGTTTATTGGCCTACTTTCACAAACAATTAACATATCATTTTTCTAGTTATTAATTTTTCATAAGAGAAATAAAAACAAAAACCATTAAGATAATTAAAAAATAAATCAAAAAAAACTCTTTTTCGGAATAGAAAAATAAAATAAAACTGAAAACTATTTTTTCCAGCAAAAATTTTCCAGCTGAAATAAATAACGTTGTACATAGCAATTATTTCAACAGTATTTTTCTGTAAAAGAGATGAAAAATAATGGAATACAACAACAACAACAATGAAATGAAAAATTACAACAACAACCAGCAACAACAGCAAACAATAACAACAACACAAAAAGCAATAATAACAAACAAAAGCCAGAAAGCTTTCGACTTAATGACAATGGCACAAGAAAGGATTTTTTTAAGGACTTTGTACGAGTACTCCGCGCATAGAAACGCAACTAAGCTTTCAACGTAAAGCGGAAATGTTTGAGCAAAAGTACGCGCAATATTATGATGGATGGATGGATGAATGGATGACTGAATGAATTGTTGAATGGATTCATTGCTGGGGAAGTATGGATGCACGAAAATAGATATAATTTAGAGCAAAAGAAAGAATGTAAGAAGTAAGTAATAGCAAACCGGATAAAAATGATAGTATGCAAATATTTTTTACTAAATTAGATAACTAAATGGATTTTATTTTGCAAAAAACTTTTGTGTACTCAGTAGTTGTTGTTGTTGTTGTTCAAAAATGCAAGCAAAATTGTATCATAAACGGTATAGCACAAAACCATTATGGATTTTAAATGTGCTGCTTTTTCTTTAGGTTCTTTTTATTTTGCTGCAAAGACTCTACCAAAAAGTAGAACGACGACACTATTCCAATAAACACTGCAGCAGATGCATTCCTAGTACATTTGCAGCATTAATCTTACGGTAAAATACACGTAATATATTGTCCACATGTGAAAGTTTGGCAAAGGAACTGCAAACAATTTTTGTTTAATTTTTTGCAAAAACGAAATCCTAAAAAAAGGTTATTATTCTTTAGAAAATAAAAACAAAAAGTGTCCAATATCCGTTTTAAGCTTAAATTTGTTGTTTTAAAAAAAAATTATTCAAATCGATTCAGTATATTTTGCGCCAAACCGTTACAAGCCATTTCCATATAAGCTTTTGCTTATATGGAAAAAAATCTGTTTTTTGTCTTATTTGAGGTAATGTTCCAGTATAGGATAAAATTTTTCCGACATGACTCGACAAGACGACTTAAAGTACCACTCATAGCCGTCAAAACCCATTTAGATTTGCCTCAATTCATTTTTTCCTCTTTGAGCTATTGCTTGTGGAAATTTATGTTGTTTGGTGCAAATGTTTGAAAAATCAGAGCAGATTGTTCAAATCAGAAGTTAAATTTGTATTCAAGGCGTCAAAAAACATTGCAAATGTATGGTCTGAATTCTGGGTCTGAAATTTTGTAGGCCTGTAGGATATTGTACATCTAGGTTCAGTTACTATCAATACCCAGGTATCCTCATAGATAATACCGCTCTTCATATCCACATCCAGCATACCCACTGCAATCTGCATTGAGAATTTGGCACAAATACGAAATGGTTTTGAGTTAAGGGAGTTTGCAAACATTATCTTAATTGGCCAACGATGTTCTTTTCCCAACGGAGCCCTTTTCACAACGTAGCCCTTTTCAAAACGGAACCCTTTTCGCAACGGAGTTCTTTTCCTAGCGGAGCTCTTTTCTGAAAAATATTTTTGTATCTGGCTTTTTTTGTTTCATACTCAGGCTTTGAAAAGGTTACATTAAAAAAATGTGCATGCTCCCATCGGTGCTGGGTACTGCTTTATACTTTTCAGGGGCAAACAAGCGATTAATTGAAATTGCTGTCACTTTATGAAGTAACTTTGTGTTTTGGGAGTGATTGTTCACTTGACGCATTTACCTCACGGGGACAATCTGTTTGAGCTTTTTTCGCATAAGTTTTTTATTGACATTCAACAGAAATAAATAGCTTGACAATTTTGCTTTTATTAAACCAAGCTCGAAAGCTTAATCATATGTCAATGAAACGTTGTTCTTAAAAAAATTGTGTTTCTGAAAGCAAAACTACACATGGAATTTCCCATATATTTGTTGCATTTGCAGTAAAGCGCTTTTCCGGTTCGCTTGATTTTGCTGTTTCGAATCATATGCGCGTAATGCAACATACCTGAAGTTGTTACTTGCGAATATTTAAAATGCAAAATTTATTGTTTTTTTATGAATATTGTGGTCTTATCATTGCAATGCATTTCGCATGAAGGTCTTTTTTCTATGAACACAAACCTTTTTGATGTGGGTTAATGCATATTCCAAATGTAAATTCCGCATTCGATAGAAAGAAAAAAAAATACAATGGCATTACATAGCCAATGAAATAAAATCAAATGCATGTAATCAAAGTATGAAAGCTTTTACAATGGCTATTACAGCATCTGATGGAAAAAAAATTACAAAAAACTAGGTTTCAGCTCAAAAATTAGGACATACATATATCAGAAGTAAGGAAGAAATTAAGAAAAACAAATATTTATAAACATTTCAAATTACCTTAAAGTTCCATCAAATATTTTTTTTTGTTTAAGAAAAGTTCGAAATAACGATTATGACGAATTTGAAAATAACAACTTTTCAAAATTTTGGTAGAACGATGGAAGTAAGAGAAACAATGGTTTCAATCTTAACAACACTTTCGATAACGAAGGATTCTAGAACACCCATGCTTATGTTTTAGAGTGTTTTGCTTTTTTGTTTCGATTGGTCATTGCTTTAGCTTCAAAGAGAACTCTCCCAAAAATTTCAGCTAAATCAAACTTTTGTAGTATAAAAAAAAATCTATTGACAATAAAAGTCAAAGTTCATTTTTTTATAACAATATCCAGCTGTAAACGTTTTTAAAAATAACGTGTTATATATGCAAATTTTTAAGCCTTCAATTGTTGTCAAAATTTAAGTCGCTTTAACTTTCAATATAAACTATATCGAAATGAATGATTGATGGTGTGAAAAATTTAATAACAAAAGTATATTAAAATTAATGTCGACATGATAAGTCAAAACAAAGGCTACTCTAAACTGAAACCGAATGAAATAAAAAAAAATCAATAGAAATATTTGTGATGTTTTTTTGAAGCAACCAATCACTTAATTCCATTGTTAGGCAAATTTAAGTGAGCACATTTTTCTAGAGATCACATCAAATCAAAAAGAAAAAGTGTTAATTTCTTAAAAACCGAGCAAAAACTAAGACAACGAAAACACCAGCCAAAAAAAACGGATAGACCAAGAGCATAACACAGCAGCTGTAAAATAAATTGCCATATTATGTTAATCAGAAAACTTTTTTATATTTTGTTTCAGAAGAGCGAAAAGAAAAAAAAACACGAGTTTCATATAAAAATAAAACTAACAAATTAACATAAGTTAAAAAGCAGGCTTTGTCATTAAAAGTAAAACAAAAATTTTAAATCCATCAAGTCTATCAATGTTTTGGAAAAAAAAACATTATAAGGTTTCAACAAAAATAAATAAACACAGCACGTTGCGTGTTTTTATCTTCCGAGTTCAAGTTAATGAATGAACAAGCGATATATTAACCTAATTAACAGCTAGGAGGGATTTTGTCTTTGGCCTTGCCAAAAGTTGGAAACACTTACATTACATTGACAGCAAAAGTGCGTGTGAATGACTTAAATTTTTATTGAGATAGTATTTTTTTCACAGATTTGCTGAAGAGTGAGAAAAGCGGGATTTTCGCCACTGGACCAATTTTTGGAGCTCCTAATGATTTTAGTGAAACATAGTCTATTGAAAAATCTGATATACACCTTGATCAAAAAGTTTAAGGAATTTATTTAAAAAAATCCAAATAAAAGCTTATTCATCAAAATCGATATTGTAACCTTCAAAGTGCTTCCCATCGACTGCAACGCATATCCTGCAAGCGCTTGATCCAATCCTTAAGACAATACATATCTAAGCGACATTATCTCTCTCAGGCCCGGTAGACCACTACGAGTACCTTGGGTTGATATGTTTTGCGGTGTTTTATGTAAAAGTATTTGATGCTCAGTAGTGTAGAAAGTTTGTGTGTATTGAAAATGACACGCCTACCATTACAAAACTGCCCACTTTTCTTATGCCAGCTTGCATTGCATTTGTACAATTGTGAAAATTTACATTAGTAACATTTATTTCAATTAAATGTACCATTTCAATACTCTACACCCAGTTTATACTAACTTTGTCATTCCGTTTGTAACGCATGGAAGGGGGCTTGCCATGTGTAGAAGAGAACATATATTCTTGATTAGCGTCATCACCTGAGTTGATTTAGCCATGTCCGTCTGTCATGATAATTAAAAGCAATGCAAGAGATTAAAAATGAATGACATCGGTTCACGAACACGCCTACCGCCCAAACTAATAACTCATCAAAAAACACAATATTGAGAAAGTTATTTGATACAGTGCAACCAAACTTCTCAAATACCAAAAATGATTTGAACAAACCCTGGATGGGCACTTCTTCCTGCGTAGTGCTAGGTGAAACTATTTTTAGTAGGTGTTGGAATTTTCTTTTATTACATTATATAACTCCCTCAGAAAATGGTTTTAAGTGTATTATTTGTATAAGGAGTACACGTTTTTGCTTGCAAGTTCTTTTATACCAACACAACTTAAATTATTTTGATCAGTTAAGCTTAGAAAATCATGTCAAATACTATTTTATATCACTTAGCATTACTCATCTATTATTTTGCGTGGAAACGAGCAGTGAAACAGAAGTGCGTGAAAAAATAATAAACTTTTTTTTAAAAAACCCGGAATATACCATAAATTCTGTATACCGGGTAATAAAACGTATTAAAGCATACGTAAGCATAAATCAAGAGCAGAAAAAGGCGCTGGAAAAAAGGTTGTAGTGACCGTAATAACGCAAAGAATGTCGTAGCCATGCTGAAGAAAAGTCCCAACCTTTCAGAAAGAAAAACCGCTCAGCTAGCAGACTCTTCTGAGCTACTTGTGCGAAGAGTGAAAGGGGAAAATCTACAAAGTACAGAAAGTGCCCGATCGGGATGATGAGCAGACTTGCGAATGAATACGCGCTCAAAAACTGAGTGAATATTTTATGACCAAATTTGAATGTTGCATTATGGATGACGAAACGTACGTTCTTTCCCACATTTATCAACTTCTTGGCCAAGAATTTTGTGTTGCCAACGCTAGGGGACGTGTCTTGGAAAATTTAAAACACAACAAAATTAAAAAAATCTCTCAGAAAATTTCTTATTTGGAGGGCAGTTTGCAGTAATGGTAAAAGTTTCGTGACCACAAGCACAATCAACATCGAAATCGACATTATGGAATGCTTCAAAAGAGGCTTTAATGATTTCTAATAGATCATTAGGTATCTTCCTTTTTTTTGGCCTAATTTTTCAGTAAAGTAGCCACTTCAGTGGTGCCAGCAAAATAACATTATTTTCGTTCCTAGAGAAGCGAACCCACCCAATTGCTCTGAACTCCGGCCAATCGAGAGGTATTGGGTTCTAGTGAAGAGACAAGGGAATAAAAGGGCCATGTAAGGACAACAGATTTTAGACGCAAGTGGTGCGCTACAAGCAAAAAGATCCAGAAAAATACCATTAAAGCACTAATGTGAGGTGTTCTAGAGAAAGTAAAAAATTTACGTTCCAAAATGAATACTTTTTTTTACTATTATTTTCTTTATTTGAATTAAATTTGCGTTAAAAAAATATCATATTTTTGAAAATTAAATCAGTGGTTTGCTGAAATATATTTATTTTTCAATGTACTAATTTCTAATGACGCGGCGGTTGGCATGTCCGTGAACCGACTTAGCCCACTAATATTTTTGCAGCAGGTTATCTTGTTCGTGTTTCCATAGTTGTAACTTCCACAGTGAGAAAAACGAACAGACATAACTAAATCGACGCAGTAGGTGACACTGATTACGAATATCTACGTTTTTCTATCACGCCCCCTGCTATGCATTGCAAACGTACTAAGTAGTTAACCAACTGCATATACCCTGTGTGTAGGGTACAAAAAGAGATAGTAACAACTCTCAGCAGGTTCGCGTATAAGCGAGAAAGGTAGCTGGCGCGTCAACTAAACAAAAGTGTTGTGAATGTCGTGCATAAATGAATTGTTAATTTATGTCTGATTGTCTTTTTTGATTCAGAATATCCGATCTAATTTTTAGTCAAAGCAATAAATGATTATTTTTTTAATTAAAGACACAACGAGTAGGCAATAAAATGAGAAATGTGGTCAATTCGTAGTCATGTTCATTTGGCTTAATTTGATTGTTTTTTAAAGAAACAAAATGAATTTTTATTTGAAATGTGATTTGATTTAAATAAATAATAGCCATAGTAACAGCTTCAAGTTGATGAGTTAATTGTCGTAGTCTTGAGGAATTTGAAATGAGCACCAGATATGTTAATTATTACGGTTATCAAAATTTTTAAAATGCGCAAATTCTTTGGCTTTATACATAAATAAAAATTTTTAAAAATATATCATATTAATCAAACAATGATCAGAGATAATCAATAATCCATTCTTAACGAGCACAAACACTGAGTTGTTCGTATACTAAATGCATTATTAGCAGCAGAGCTGGATTGGTCCAACTATTTCTTTGGAATTTAATTCTCTGTAAATCTCCAAGGAGTTACAGTTCGGCACCAACTTTTAAACTTCGTCATTAAATCAATCACTTCGCTTGTCGGTTCTATTGGAGGATTTTTTATTCAAAAGTGAAAAAATTCAATAATGAATCGATTTCTAAATTTCATGGCAATTCCAATTCAATTCCAAGGAATCGTAGAGTGAATTTTGATGCTTTCTAAAAAAGTTTCCACAATTGTGAAGACTTCACCAGGCATTATTTCAAATGATGTGGAAACGTTGAAAATTAATTTTGAACATCATTTAAGTATTTTGAACTTTAGTGGTGCCTGTTTTGGTTCCTCTTTTCACTAAAAAGTTTTTCAGTGTAAGTATATATTTTTCTTTGTAATGTTCTATACTTTCTCAAGTGGTTTCCAGGGTTCACTTTCAACCTTTATCGAATTCTAAAAACTTTTATGCAATGTTTCATAGAACCTTTTCAGTCAGCTAGCAAAGTCCATTAATACCGTAAATTCTTACAAGTTGATCATGACAAAGATAACAGGGGTATCAACTGAACCTGGTAGTTGGTGACATATGTTTCGGCTATTACCATAGTGCCACAATTATGTATGTCCAAATATAATTCATCGAATAGTTGAGGTTCAAAACCTTATACAAACTAACCAAAAACTGGTCTGATGAGACTATATATATATATGTATGAGTTTGTGGTAATAGGCGAAACATATGTCATCAATTACCAGGTTTAATTGATCCACTTGTTATCTTTGTCATGTTTGTTGTAAAAAAGCATTGATCAACTTGTAAGAATTTAGGGTATTAATGATCTTTGCTAACTGACTGAAAAAGTTCAATGAAACATTGCTTAATTATTATCAATAAATATCAGTCTCTAAAACAAAGTTTAATTTAATTAATTTAATTTTAATTTTAATGGCTTTTTTTCAAATCCATATGCAGTGGAGTAACACCACTTTTTAGGGCCCGGAGATGTCAAAAATTGGAACTCCAGAGCTTTGAAGAAGACTACTAAAACCTTTTCGCCCCTAGGCTACTTTTACAGTGGGCGATGCCACGTCCACTTAACGATTTTTTGAGTTCTGTTAATTTATCTATAAAATCCTGGAGAAAGTTATTTCATTTGTAATTGGCGCTGCCACGCCCCTAAGCAGAATATATATTTTCACGCCTAAACTAATGGATCGATTTAGATAAAAATTTAACATGAAGCTGGATTGATCTCTGGAGAACAGTTTTAATTTAAGTGGGCGTTGCCACGCTTTTAAAATGAAAATACGTTTCCACAGCTTAATTAATCAACCGATTTAGATGAAATTTGGTGTGACAATAGATGGAACCTTTAAGAAGGAATAGAGATAGCGATGAAGGTAAGAAACTTTGAATGGATAAAGTAACGCAATTATACTTGCAAAAAAAAATTCATGAAGATCTGATGACATTTAGTCAGGTAAAATGGTGGTTGAATTTCAACCACTGAGTGGACTCTAGTAAAGTGATTTCTTTATTATACCAAGCTACTGATCCTTATTAAATTGAGTAATAGTTTCTTCCTTTGGTAGCGGGGGGAGGGGGTCATTTTATCCGCCTCTTCTTGAAAAAATCAATATATGTAAGTCGAAAAATACAGATTGGCTCCAATTGATACTGAAATGTTCATTAAATTTGAAAAGTGTCAAACAACTGTAAGGCGAAATGTATATGCATAGTTGCATAAATTTAAGTAAAAAAGTGTAAAAAAGTATTGAAAAATTAAAGAAAATCGAAATGTTGAAAAAAAACTCAAAATATCGTCAAGTTTCGAAAGTAGTAGAAGATTGTGATATAGCATCCATAAAGTCATAAATAATATCGAAAAAGTCCGCAGTCGTCGATAAAGAAAATATTGATTTGTAAAAATTTTAAAAGATCAGAATCAACTATTAGCATAATTTCACGATATCTTCACCGTTATGTTGCATTCAAATTCTTTGCTGGCATAAATTAACCGTCAACTGATTCCCATGCTGTTTTTTGTTCAAATTTCAGTAACAACTTGATTGGGCCTTTTTTTTGTGTTCCGCTATTCGTATTTTTCTAATTTTTCTTCATTTATTTTTTTCTTCTTTACAATGTGCATTTTTCTTGCTGTTGTCTCAAACCATTTATTTGTAATTTATACGTTTTTCCTTATTTGTGCGAAAACGATTTGTCGTATGTTTTCTTTTTTTATTTTTCTGCACCACTCTTTTGTTTTTCATTGTGCTCATACCCATATGTGAGAAAGAAAACAAAAGCCATTGGAAAAACTTTTAGTCTGGCACCATTTTATGTTGCCATTTATTTTTGTTTCTCAAGTATTTTCATCTGCAATTTTAGCACTGACATGGATGGCACTGTAACATGCCAGCTAAGCATTCAAAAACACCCCCGTAATTCACCGCATCACAAAGCAGCTGCCAGTCTCATTGTGTGCAACAATTTTGTGCTGCCAGAAAAACTTAATATCGATTGTGTAATTTTTCAAGTCAGAGTATAGGAATTAAAACAACAAAAGGAAAAATATCTTGCCACTTTGGGGTTTTTCTTGCATTTTTTTGTGTATTTTTTTATATTTAATTTTTCTTTTTTTTTATTTTTTTTTTCTTTTTTTTCTCTTTTTTTTCTTTTTACAATGCATAAATTAAGCGTCTCTGTGATACATTAAATTTTCCATGCTTGTTAAACGTTTCCCTTTATTTTCACCGCTACTGTAAAATCATTTTTCTTGTTTGCGCGTTGGCGCCTCATTTCACAGCGAATATGGCCGTCAGTCATGTTGCCGCGTTGCAGTTTGTAAATATAAGCGATCAATTAACGTTAAACGCTGTAAAGCTGCATTTTCTATGCATTTTTTGTTACTCATTTGCATAAATTTGTTTTTATTGTAAAACTTAAAAATTAATTTACAACTCTCTCGTTATTGAACACTAGTAGTGGTTGTAGTTTTACAACAACAAAAAAGAACAATTATTGCATCGAATTTTTGAATGCTTTTATTTTAAGAAAAAATAATGCGGCATTGTTTTGAAATAAAGTCAGTTCAATTCGAAAATGTCATCATTAAGGTTTATTTTAATAATAATTTTGAATTGACTACATGCATAGTTGAACTAACTATATTTCATGTTAAGTCAAGCACAAATTTGTCATAACAACATAAGAAATTCTTAATTCTAACATTTTCACATCGATTATTTCACTATTTCAAAATATTTAACATCATAAATGAAATAATGCAAAAAGAATTGAAAAATTGCAGAAAAATACGATGACTTGTGGTTGTTTACTTTTTTGTGATAATGATGACTTGCAGTAACACTCAGGGGAAAAATAAATCAATTTTTGTTTGATTTCACATATCATTCAATGCGATAAGGCTTTTAAGGTGTTTTCCAGAAAAGACGTACGTAAAAGGGAAAGGAGGAGAGGATGGTATCGTATAAACGGACAAAAGCTGCGCGGGGAGTTGAGTCCTTTTTGCCCTTCCATTTTTGTTTTTTCTTTTTTGTTCATAAGAAACGCATTAAAACTAAAAATGAAAAAAGAAATGGAGGGTAGCATTATCGATTGTGCATGTGTTTAAGGGGGGGTCAAAGGCGTTACAAAATCAGACACAAATGGAGAACCACGGAGGGGGGGGGGGGTTAAGAATCTTAGAATTTTGCGTGCGTGTTTTATGAGGTTGGTCAAATAAAAAAAGAGTAATTTCAAATTACAATTTAAAGTTTTTTGCGATTGAAGTAGAGTTAAAAAATTTTATTTTAAATACTTTTCAGTTTCAATATGAATTTGAAGTTGTTTGTGTTAAAACTAAAGACAAAAAATTTTATTTTCAACTTCAAAATTTACGAGTTTAAAATTTCCAATGCCATTTTTCCCAGAGTGTAGTTAAAAGATATTTAGTACCTAAACTACAATAAAGAGGTCTTTTTCTGGCCATTGCTATTAAAACTAATTCCAATTCATCGTTTCACTTTGAATTTTGCCACAAAAAAGGTTAGTTAAATTTTTTTAATTTTTTTTTTTTTTTGTTTTTCTGGACTTTAAGAAGAATTTCAACTGAAATGGATAACCAACTGACTGGTGTAAAATGTGCAAATCTTGTCAACAGAAGAATCAAGAAAAAATCGCAAACAAGAAAACCAAAACTTTCACTTTCTGTTAAAGAAAACTAAGACAACAAGTTTTTACAGCACATCCATAGACATCTACCATACATGCAATGCTAAAGCAATAGAGGAAAAACTAAAAAGGAAATGTGAAAAATAGATGGATGACATGAATTAGAAAAAAAAACGAGTGCAGAGTGCAACACAAAGTCGAATAAAATTGTGCACATTTTAAAGAAAATAAAAGTAGTCAAGCAAACGCTTTTCTTTATACAACATACATACATCCCATATAACGTGTAACGTGTAAAAATCCGAACTAAGAAAAGCGATGATGCAATCAATGGACCATTAAATAAAAAACATACTTTGTCTGTTGCGATTTTACTATTGTTATTCGATAGAAAAATACTATAATTGCAATGAAAAAATTACAAGAAATAGGATATATTTTGCTTTCAACTTGTTAGTTTGGACATGAAAATATGTGCTTGTTGGGGAAAAAATATAGTCACAATATCGCATGCAAAAACAAAGCTTAATTATGTGCTCATGGGATCAATGTATGCCAACTTTGCGTAGAAATTAACAAATAGTTATTTTCACTAGGTTGAAAATTATAATACAATAAATGAAATTATGCAATAAAATTTGTGTTTACTTTGTTGCAACAACTCAATATTTTTGAATTTTTAATTGAACTGTAGCTGCTTACTTTCTTTCTACGATGAATAACAGCAGAAAAATACGATGGCTTGTATTTGTTTACTTTTTTCGATAGGAAATTAAAAAGAGTTAAAAATACGATGACTTGTAGTTGTTTACTTTTTAGCGATCGGCTATCAAAAAGAGCCGGGAAAAGTCAAGCCTAAGAATGAGGCTATGTTTTCAGAAGCAAAGCTTCCTATTTAGCAGTAGAGGAATACCTCTGTAGTTACCGCTTTTTCTGGCAAATTGCCTATGCAATCTTCTCTATTGTATAAGTTTTTAGCTACTGAATAAGAACCTGTAATTGGTAGAAACATGGGAGGGATCTATGGAATAACAAATTGTCCTCCTGATAAAAGTTTTTCAAATTGCTTCACTCTAAGGTTCACAAAGGAGAGGAACCGCACTCAAATAGGAAGGCTAGCAATGATGGACGTTTGTTTATCATACTCTTTAGATGCTCCAGATTAAGCTTCTTCAGTTTAAAGCTGCGCTTGTGCTTCACCTGCCGCTATGAGGTGAAGATCGAATTCTGATACAGGAGCCTTGGATCATCAAGAACAAAATGAGTGGCTTGAAACTACTTTGTATGGAGTGAGTTTTTTTAAATTGGGATACCACATGCATGCACAATTTGTGTTCTAAATATATGTCATAGTTTTTCATCAAAGTTTATTTTGTCACTTTCAAAATAGGCCTCACCTCTTGCAATACAACTATGTACGTCAGTGCTCGATCCAGCCTTCCAAAGATTTTTCGTAGATCGATGATATTCATTGAATTTTCAGTAAAAGTCTTTTGCACAACGATGGCTCCATGCGAATTTGAAGTAGGTGCCGACCATCAACCTCATGATATGATATGTGAATAATCCCATACCACAGGTACCAAATCAAATTATGCTTAAGGATACAACTTCACTCTTGGTCCATCGGAATACCTCCGTCAAGCAATGCCACACGACACCAGTTTGAGATTATGACTGTACTTACGTTGTACCAGCAACAATCAAAGGAGGCCTACCACTCACTATTTACCCATAAAAGCCTTCTCACAATCGTCAGGTTGAAACCAAAGTCCCAGAGGCTCCTGTTAACCAGTAGTACCAGATGGAACAGACTTTTACCGCTGGTCAGGCTACGACAAGGTACTACCAGTATATGTCACCTTATTAACACACGGGGACTGGTGACCCCTACTCATTCTCTATGGTAGGATAGACAAAATTTCTATCATCGAACCTTTTTTACTCGATGAAGTTAGTCTGCTAATGGGAAATGACTTGATGTTTTCGACAGGTTTTTGCACGTTCAACACGAATCTGGTGTTAATGAGGGTTGAGACCCCCGAAAAAGGCTTTTTTGGCTATTTCTGAATAACCACTCGCAGTAAAGTTGGCATCCTAGAACTTTTTAAAATGTTTCAATTTGAAGCTTGACATTTTTTCTTTCGATCCTAATAAACTAAAATGTAATCGCGAACACTATGGAACAACTTTGCGAAATCTAAAGAAAATCTGCTAAAGCTCAGTTAGCTAAACCTTATTAGGACACAAACTTCATAATGTAGAGGTTGAGCACAATAATTGCAAGATTTCAGCCTATTATTCATTGGTAAATAGCTCTGCTACTCTCTTGACATCGAGATCCCATTTAGATGCTACTCCTTCAAAGTTCAAGTGTTGTTTGCAAGTTCAATCGAAAACATTTCAATGAATTCTAAACGCAAATAAGCTAAGTTATTATGGGAACATTAACCAAACGATCTCTGTAAATTTCGTAAAAATTATATGTGTGGCAACTTCCGCAAACAACTTGAGTTCAATTTATAACTCATTTGTCGTTTACTGAATCATTTTGTCTTTTAAATTCTTCACTCACTTTCTTGGAGTCAATTAAAAAATTGAAACACTTGAGAATGCGAGCAAATAAAATGCAAGGAGTAAAATTATTTCAGGCAACAGATGGCACCAGACTTCATTTTTTTTTTTATTAATTTTTCAATGTTGGGTAGCTTGTCAATATTGTTGTTGTTGCTGTTTTGTGCTGCTTGCTACTCGTATTCAAGTGCAGCTGACGCCAGCTTGTACGAGTAGTTCGACGTTGATTAAATATAATCCAAATTTATAATGAAAAAATTTAAACTACAGTGTAATTGCAACATGTTTCATATGTGCTATTGGTGCTACAATTAATTGAAGTTTTGCTACATTGAATTTGAGAAATTGCTAACAAATATCAAGTGAATGACTTCAAGTTGCTGCATGTCTTAATGCTTTTTAAAGTAAGCAATTCAGTTAAATTTGAATAAACTCTAACAAAAAGAAGTTTAAGTTTTATATTGTAAGCGTTTCCTATTACTCTACGCAACTCCTTTTTTTTCTTTTTTTCAGACTACGCATTGTGCGTGCTTTCAATTGATACAATTTTTTCCTCATTTCGCATGTAATGGCGTGCAATTTTTATACGCTTTTACATCATATCTTTGCACTTGCATCAATTGTTGAAAAGAAATGCGTACAAACTTTTTAAATAAAAATAAAAAGAAAAGTTAAATAATCATTGTATGAAAGAAAATAAGAAATAATTTTACTTTTGTTGTAGGAATGCAGTAGTTGCAACTTCAACATCACTGCAAACTGCATAGCAAAAGAGAAATTTAAGAAATAAGCAGGTGATTGGAAGCACTCTCAGTTTTATGTGTGAATTAAATAATGTGTCGTTATATTAATGTTGGAAATTATTTTGAAAAGGTCGAAAAAGGTTGAAAGCTAAAAAAAAACAATTGAGAAATCTTAAAATGTTGAAAAAATTGGAAGATATTGAAAAAATTGATAAGTGCAATTGATAAATTTAAAAAAAAAATTGTAGGGCCGAAGGGTTGATTAAATTCAAGGATGTTGAAGGAGCTGGAACACACATTGAAAAACTCGAAATATATTTAATAAGTTGAGAATTGGAAAAAGTTGCTAAAAAAAAATGAAATGGTCGAAAAACTTTGATCATAATTCTCCAAAATTCACTTGGATCAATCGTTCGCTTCACAGAGCTTAGACCACAGTAACGAGTGCCTTTAATACTCTGCAACATTTCCCCAATTTCACATATTTCCAGCTCTATCGATCATTTCCACGATGATATTGACGTTTTCTGCGTGGTTCCACTCCAATGCTTGCCGACAGATTTAAGTTGGTGATTTCCGCAATGCGTGCCTAATCCATTTTCACTTACGTCGTTCGTTTTTTTAATGGAAATCGGATATAGATCGCATCTGGCGAGCATATTTGACAATGGACAACTACTGAAGTAGTACAGATGATAACCCTAGGTGAACATAGATTGTGTAGCAGAGTGCTGTTAGTTAACCCAATTTCACAGCCGTACTGAACATCTGCCTATATGTTTTGGTTTCATCCCACTGTTGTCCTCAAAATATATCATAACTTGGTGATGAGTAGTTGGTTTTTCGGCGTCTGTTTTTTCATATTTCACTCATTTGTACTTATTAGAGGTCTGCGCAAGACAACTTGCTGTGACGTCAGACTGTAGGAGTCACTGTCAAGTATAGGTCAAGCGTGACATTTTGCTTAGCTTCATTTGCTTGTGAGTTGGTGTCCGCTGTGAACGTTGTTAATCTCCAACAAAACATGTACAACAACAACGTCGTTTATCTTAAGAAAAAAAAGAACCGACGCATAAGCAAACAACAGAGCGCACATT
Organism: Meiosimyza decipiens; assembly: GCA_963680825.1. Lineage (NCBI taxonomy): Eukaryota > Metazoa > Arthropoda > Insecta > Diptera > Lauxaniidae > Meiosimyza > Meiosimyza decipiens. The sequence continues at coordinate 15,419,950 of OY804259.1, forward strand.
GACATCAGCTTATTTTGTTGCGTTTGATCAGTGTACTTTTATTTCTACACTCAGGAATTGGTTTTTGGTTTATTGCGTTTTTTAAAGATTTTTCATAAAAAATAGCAGTTTTTTGAAAACATATACATGTAAATATTTCAGAAAAATCATCACATCAAAGCTTGAAAATGTACGAACGCTTCAATATGTAGAAGAGCTTACCCTGCTTGCTTTGTCTTTTCTTTTGATTTGATTTCGGATCTGCGGTTACAGTGCTCACCTCGCTTGCTTTGTCTTTTGTTTTCTTTATATTTGATTTGATTTCTAATTTGCGTACACAACAGCTTTGCAATGTGGCAAGTGACTTGACGCCCGTTTCAAGTGCGCTTACGCAGACCTCTAGTATTAATCAGCAATATCTCTGATATGCGCAAACCATTGCAGAGCGAATGCGAACAAGTCCTCAGCACAATGCAAGGTAGATAATAACGGATCAATAGAGCAAAAATTATTTTTGTAACGTAACACTAGGAAAAGGAAGCTTACCCTGAACGATAGGGATGCCAAGCTCAAAACCACAAAAGTATTTAAGAAAATCAAAACTGCTCAAATGAAATGTTGCCAAATTCTAGCGAGTTCAATATGAATACGAAGCCAAGTCAAAACACACAGTTCTTGTAAAAAATATGGAATTTATCGATATGTTTTTTTTTTGTGCAAATTCGGCATGATGTATAAAAAAATTATGTGCCGGGTACTGGCCCAATACCATTGCTGCAACTTAACTTGCAACTTTGCATAATTTATTATTGCTGCACATTTTTTATACGACATCTCATTGTTGATGTTGTTGTTGTTGCTATTGTATTTCATATATTTTATTGCAATGTTGAATGAAAAATTGCACAACAACAAACTGCTGCAACAAATTATGTACGACTTATAGTTTCACATTGGAATATGAAATTTTTATATTTTTCTTACAAAATTTTTGCAATTTTTTTATTACTTATTTTTTTTTTCGTTCAGTAGTACTGTTGCAAAATTTGAACAAAACGTTGTATGTCACGCTGACATGTAGCACATGTTACTTGTGACAATTTACGCTAAGACTCTTACTATTCTCAGACATGGTACATTAAATGTATGCAAGTAAATAAATTGTAAGCAGCAAAGTATGCCAGGAAATTGCAGTAGCACTTTTGCACTTTTTGTAATAAAAACGTAGCATTTTATTTTTCTGGAAAAAATACCAACGTCTGAATATCATCTGAAAGTATTCTCGAAGTTTCATTGCTAATGATTAAAATTTTAGATTTTAGTCAAACATAAATTGCTACAAACAAAACTCACACAGTAGGATAAAAATGCTGACTTGTATCAAATTCAATCAAAGAGCGCTGCTCCATGTGGATATATGTATTCATTGAAGTATGGGTAAACTGAGTACCTAAAGAATTTAAGTGAGGAAAAATCACTCAAATTTTCCATACAAGTGAGTGACATTTTCATCCTATCGCTAGGGTTATCCAAAACCATATCGCAGAGGATCGGAGACGACATGCTCGAAGTCCTAAATACTCACACAGTAGATGCCTTGGTATACATTGCATTAACCTTTACAAAAATCGTTGTGAGGTATTTGCAGTCTGCCGCCAATCACGCCCTTGATGCAATGTACTGTGAAGAATGTTGTCAACTGGTTGTTGATTTAGATTGAAATGACTTTTTTCGGCCTCAGAAATCATATGAATTTAAGTTTTTAAAAACCAAAGCGCCTGATGTAAATTATGATCTGGGAGCTAGACGTTCTGTGCTATATCCTGATAATTTTTCAGAAGGCTCATTCGCTTCCATATTTGAATATCCAACGAACCAGTCTTGCTTAACTAAGTGGTAGTGCTATATATAGTTCTGTGACTTGTAACCCTGAGAAGAGAATTTGGATCTATACTTTTATCACTGGCTAAATATTGATGCAAAAGGTTATAGTCAGAGAGTCGGTTTTATCGTCTTTCGTATTGATATACAATGTAAGTAGTTTACATTTAGCGAATGAAAAAAACTAAGAGTAAAGTGAAGACAGCGTCGCTTTTTTTAATCGAATATTGAAATCGAAAAAAAAAACTCATAAATTTCATTATCGCGTCTGCCTCTGATATATTGTGTTAAGGACATACCATTGATATTTAAAATATAAATGGCAGACGTCCACACAGCTATTGTTCACATGTAAAAAAAAAGTATTAAATTATTCATTTTTTCTTTCAGTCTTTCGATTTCTTTTGTATTGCCCCTTGAAACTGAAAATATAAGAGGCAGACGTGTTGTTCTCTGTTTTTCAAAATATATGGGGTTACATGTGACAAAATCTTCGATTTTGGGCAACTTCATTACTTTTTATAAGTAAAAAAAAAAACAGTAGACTAAGAGGCAGCCGCAATAAAATGATTATTTATATGTAATAATATTGCAATTTTTAAATGCAGCAACTGGCAGATGATGTTTCTCTCGACTTTTGTGAAATAATCTTTACAATCAACGCAATCTGCCTAGCGATAAAATCAAATAAATTCGAATATATGAATAAATTAAAAAAAAAAAGGAATTTCTCTTTAACCTAGCAATAGAAACGTCTGCCTCTTGCATTTATCACTTCACTATTTCCTGCTTCTATTTATTGAAAATGTACCAAAGGTAAGTGAGTATTCTGGCAAGCCAAGGCTCTCCTTGATTCAATTGAATTATTTTTGTCCAAGAACGTTGAATGAAAATTTGACAATAACAACCCTTCACTGATAGATTTCCACAAATTTCATCGAAAACGTTCGTAATCGTTCAAATCATGATTGATTGATTGAATTCAATTTGTCAACTACGGTAAAATAATTTTTCATGCGACATGGTTGAGAACAATAATTTTGTTTTCTTTAAAAACCTACCTATTCCTGTTTTATGTTTCACTTTTGAAAGATTTCAATGGACTTTTTTCTTAAAAAAAAATGTTTTTTTTTTTGTAAAATTTTGTTGTCAGTGTTTTGTGAGTGCAAATCACTTCGACAACTTTTTTTCATGTTTTGATTGGAAAATTCAAATGAAAAAAAAAAACAGATTTTTCACTCAGTCACTGTTGCTTGGGTTTAAATAAATCTGTTCAGCTGTTTTTGTTTTGTCGTCGCATGTGTTCTGAATGTGTGTTTTTTTTTTTTTTTTTCTTTTTTAAGCTCATGACACGAGCACTGATTTTGTGCAACAGCTGATAGCGATTTTTAGTTTTTTTATATCATAACTTTTAGTTTTTGTAAGAGTATTAATGGCTGCTTTTGCTTGAAAAATTTATAGTTTTCTTTTTAGGGTAAATGGGTAACATCAAACCTCATATCGAAAATTGTTTAAAAATAATTAAATAAATCAGGTTTTCGCGCGGAAGCTACGTTTGCTAGCGACTTTCTTGGTTACTTGCTCCAATATTCGACTCCGTCCATATTTTCTCCTCTATTCGATACTACTCGACTTTTTTGATTTTTTTAGAAACTTTTCAACTTGGTCGATATTCTCGATAAATTTTGAGTTTTGATGTCGTTATTGATACTAATTGATACTTATTGGCCTTTTCGATAGCATTTGATGCCTCTCGATATAAGTATGTGCATTTTTTCGATACTTTTACATTTTTTCGAAACTATTTGACAGTTTCTAAAATAATCGATACTGTTCGATCAACTTTATCGATTTTTTTCCGATATTATCCGATTTTTGATTTATTTTAATTTTCTTTCACTTTTTCAAACGTCGAAATTGTTTTTCGATATCATTTGATACATTCTTGCTTTTCTAATACTACTTGATACTTTACGCATTTCTTAATTACTTGCAATATCATTCAATTTGTTTGATGTTCTTGGATATTATATTATAAGTTTTGGTTAGTGGTTTTGTCACTATTTGACAACTGCAGATGTTTTTCGATGTTAATCGAAAATTTTCATCTTTTGTTCGACCTTTTGTAAATATATTAATCGATACTTTTTTGTATTTTTGAACGACATTCAATACTAATTGATATTGGTCGTGTTTTTCTATTTTTCGATACTATTTTCATGTATTTCGATACTGTATGTTTATTTCAATGTTTTTTGGCTACATTCGATACCTGAGCCGTTTATTTTGAAATTGGTGCAATCCGCGCTTTGTGTAGAAGAAAATATTAATTAACTTGAAATGAACTGTATAAAATTTATTTCAGTTTTTCTTCTCAACGAAGTGTGACTTCCCTTGCTTTCAAGATAAACGGCTCACATTAGGGATTTGGCCAACTTTTCCAATACATTCAACTTTTCGAGATATTTCTTATAATATTTAATATTTCTCAAATTTTTCGAAATATTTTCAATATTTTCGATGCTTTGCAGTTTTATTCCAATTTTCCGATGCTATTTGATAAAATTTCTTTTTTTGATCTACTACGTGTTGTGGATATTTTTCGAATTTTATCTACTCAATTTCTTGTTTATTTTGACTTGTAATTTTATTTAAGCTTAATATTAACTTTTACTTTTGGTGTTTATTTGCATCGGCTATTCAAAAGATAAACTTAAGTAAGTGATTCCCATTCAAATTTATTCAACGTTTTTTACGCGCACATTATTAATATTCACGTTACATGCAAAATATGTGTCGACCTGTACAGTTAACATAAAAAAAATGAATGTAACCTAATTAAGACGGAAAAACACACATATGGTAGCTCCAAATCGCTATATTTGAAGCAATTTGAGATGATGGGGCATTCGCCCCGGACTCAATAGCATGGTTTCAGCATAATAGTAATCGGTATCCATGATACATTACGTATAAAAAAATTCGATGACATTTTTCACGGAAGCGGAAGTGGGCGGTAAATGCTTCATTTAGCCAAAGGCGCCAATGACCTCCACGGTTCTCCTCGCGGCCAGAGAAGTAGTTACTTACAAAAAAGATTATATAAATAAATATTGACTCACAAAAGCACTGCATGAATAATAAAGAAAATTTTTTAAGTGGGCGTGGCTAACATAAAAGAACAAATGTTATTTCATTATGTTAAAATAATGAAAAGGCATCACTGGAGATATTTATCAAGTGAGATAAGAACCAAATATGTATATTGACGACTTCTAAACGAAATTTTATGAAAAAAAAAAAGTTCATGGGGACTTCCGCAACGATTTACTCTATTTTATTGGCAGACCACGTCCGGCAATATTTTGATTTTTTTAATTTATATTTTACTTCCTTTTTTTTCAATGCGTCTTAAAAATTCGTAGGTGGTTTTGGGTTTTTTTTTTCGTCTTAGCCACCACAAATTGAAACGTGCTGATTCCTGCACCGCATCACATTGTGTGAGTGCTCCAAAAACAACAACAACTAAACTGACTTTCAGACAAACTGACATTTCATGCCTGTGGCCAAAACAAACAAAGAACCGGCACAGCGGACAGTGAACAAATTTTACGTGAAAAAATTCAAAATGAAATAAATTTTTCAAAATTGAAATTGAAACTGAAAGTTCTCTTGACTTAACTTGAAAGACTGAGCGAGCGAGTGAGTGAGTGACTGAATTTTTGGTGAACGCAGTGAATTGGGAAAATAAAAAGGAAAAATCAACTGAACCGGCAACTGCAGCATCAAAAGCAACAGCAACGGCAACATTCTCACCAATACAGCCAACCAGCCAGCAATATCTAAAATGGCCACCTGTTTATTTTGTTAAATTTTAAGGCAAATATTTGTTTTAATTTTCGAAACTTTGTTGTTGTTTTTTTTTTCTCAATTTCTAAATAATATGCGTGCTAGTTGTTCGTAGCCTCCTACTGATTGTAAGTTTTTTTTAGTTCAATGTTATTTTGGACACATCAAATGTCAGGCGGTGAGTTTGGTGCACTAAATTTTGAGGTTAATAAATGAATTAGCGAATTTTTTGAAATGCGCCGACATGCTGACATTTATGAAGGCACATCGACATAAATAAAGATTTTTTTTTTTTGGATACATAAAATGTTGCAAACAGAGATGTTAAGTTACTTTAAGGCCTGAAACGATTAAGCTACGCTTGTTTTTGTTAATATTAATGGCAAAGTTTAGTTGTTATCTCATGGCGGAATCGGTAACAAAAAATTGATTTTTGCTTTTTATGGCGCTTGATAACAAGATATGAATTTAGATAAAATTTCACTTTCGAATGATATCCACTTATGTACCGTGAATCTCAATTTGCTTTTAGACAAAAAATGCAGCAGCAGTTGCTTTTGTAACGGGCAAGACTTTAAAAGAAAATTTAGTTTATGAGAGACGATTTTGCAAAAATAAGAGATAACTTTCATTCCACTTCAACTGTCAAGTTAAACTCGGTTACATGCCCTACTGACATTTATTATTACATAATGTGATAGTGCCGAGCTCAGCACTTAAACATCAGTGGAAAAAGTTTATGGGATATTTTGAAGCAAGATCTTCACATATCACCTTTCAAGGTGCATTTGACTCATAGATTATTGAAAACAGACGAACCATGTGGACATTTGAATGGTTGAAGCTGTGCCGGATTTTTGGGAACGAATTCTGAAGAACGAGACAAATCGCACACTCTCTGGCGCCGTCATCAAACGAAATTGTCACGAAATTGGTTCCCAATAATCCAGCAATGACGATCGATATCGATGAATGTTGACACACTTTGTGTTCCCACAAATGTGTGAAAAAATCTAGAAGATTTCTAGTTCCACAACAAGATGGCGTGACGTACCAAACGATGCGCGAAACAATGGATTTTTTGCGTCGACAGTTTCCGGGAGTTGTGGTTTCGAAAAGTAAAATTTGTGCTAACAAGCCAAAGACTATAGAAGAGCGAAAAGACAACATTTAAGCTGAAATGGCAGCAATATCGCCCGGGACGCTGATCAATGTAATTGAAAATGCTAGAAAAAGGGTCAATAAACATTTTTCTTGAACACACTCATGTAGAAAGTAATGGGGCAGATATTCGCTGGCAGTTTGTTCCACAACTTAATCGTACCGTCAAAGAACTTATGTTCACGATTGTGTGATATTCGATTGAGCGTCGGTATGATGCAAAAGCGATGGACTGATAGCACCAGTTCTCATATATATGTAAAACATATCTCGCTGTCATATCTATAGAAAATGTTTAGACATCTGATGTTGCGTCGCTGCTCAAGGGATTTAGCATTTTCAAAGTGGTTTTTGGAGCCCCAGTTTTGACATGTCAACTGTATTCTAGTACAGATGAATTACATAGTCCTAAGATCAAAAGAAGTAATGGATTTATTACAAGTTTTCAAAAACCCAATCCGCCTGGAAGCTTCTATCGACACATCGATCATAAAATCTGTTCAACATCTCTATTCACGGTTGAATCAATCAATATGTGCAAAACGTCAAATGTTGTTAATTTCGTAATATCTTATCTAGCCATATTAAGCGATGATGAAGAATAATATATTTCTCTCTTAGACAATAAAAAATATTGGCGGCTAGCATCACTCGCAGCTTATATAGAGTCCTTTGGCGGGTGCTTCATTCATATGCTAGTTTTTTCCCACAACTCGCACAGAGCATAGATGCTTTTAAAGTCATATGAAGGACACTTTCTCTGTAATAAAATAGATTGGACTGTTGGTCAATAACTTAAGGTCATTAATAAAAGCTAGGTAGAGGATCGGAGATAAGATAGAACCCTGTGAAACTTCAGAATCGATAAAGTGTTCATTTAATGAAAAACTATACATCACAACATGGATCGACGGCAATAACAAAAGCTCGTAATCTAACAAGCAAATGAATTACCGTCACCAAATCAATTAGTTTTAATCCGAGAGTGCGTTGCCACGCTCAATCAAATGACTTTGAAATTTTTAGAGCAAAAACTACACTTTCACTTGGTAGGTTAGCACAATGGTTCGATTTTATGGTGATGCAAATCTTCAGTAGAGTCTGCTCAGCGGAAACTGCGTTGGGAAGCACTAAATAATGTATAGCGCTCTAGATAGTTCAGAAAATGGAAGCTTATTACGATCTACATAACTTAGGAGAGTGCAGAGCATATCGTACCGACGCTATACTCGCTAAGGAAATAAAGGACCAATGGAGAGAAATTTTGCAATGTGTCAGTAAATATTAGGGGGACGAAATCATTTTTTGTAGGTACTGACTGGACAAAAGTAGTTTTCTCATAAAAGGTGTGTCAAGATTGGGATCTGTTTTCACAGAAAGTTTCTATTGCAGCTATCTCTAGACTAAATGGAAAGTCTTCTGTTATCAGTATTTTTAATAAAACGTGCACGTGAGGTGGCCACCATTGTATTAAACTATTTGATGAAGAAACATCTTGGAGTTCTAAATAAGAAAACTTGCTCAGAATTTATGCTCTACATGCCAAGAGATTTTTAGATTGCCTAAGGATATTTTGGTTTCGCATACATGTATTTTTTAAAATTTTAAGACGCTTCTTTAATGTCTTTGTATAAGTGCGGGCTGAATTTGCACCTAAAATACTAAGCAACGCACCAAATAACGAGTCAAATTACAACTAATTTGAGTGCGTAATCTAAAACCACTACAGTAGCAAAATCCTGTCGTCGTTCTGCAATTAGTCAAATTTTGAGCCACCACAACGACCAACTCATTTAAGTAATTAACGAGATCAGTTGCACACCGAAACACACGCAGCAGACACACAAATACAAACGTGCACAATTTGCTATACATAGATACACACATATGTAGCTACAAATTACCCAGTTGACAATTTTAATGACATGATAACACTAATGATGTCTTGTGCGATTGAAAACATTGATGATCAAAATATTACGAAGCCACGAAACGATTTATATGATAAGCATAAGTTAAATGAGTTGAGTGGAGAAAAGTGGTGTCATTTTTAGATCAATGCTCATATGCTCTGTTCAATTTTTTTCTCAATGGGTGTGGACTTGCTTTGAAGGTAAACAACCTGACACCTTTAAAGAACAACAATAGTACAGCTTAAATTTTCCACAAGACACAAATCGTGCTACGACGATGATGAATATCTTGAGGATAAACCAAAAAGATGACTGTATGTAGCTGCTACTGGCATTCGTTACTCTGTGGTTCTTTTGGGCATACAAGATGACAACAAAGGAGAACAAAACAACAAATGACAGTCAGATATTCAAGCAATCTAAAGCAACAGACAGCACAGACAAGCATTAGACATTCAGAGCGACATTTTAGTAGAAATTCATCCGAAAAGTTACTCATTAATATGCAAGCTGTTTATCTCGCTTGCTTACTAATTTTCTGTCTCCTTTCTTAGTATATTGTTGCGCAGAGTGCAAGTTTACATAATATGCTTTTAGTAATATATAAACTTACACCAGAGATGCACAGATAAATCTGCCTCAGGAGCTACGCAACTGTTTGGATGCAAAAAAACTCGAAAATAATTTGGAAAAAAAAATAAATTTGGTTGACGAAAAATTTTAAATTATCTCCGGCAACCTAATTGCACGCATACAAAAGGAAATAGGAAGCAAAAAGGAAGAGCAGAAGGAGCAAGTGACTTGAAAAAAAAATCACAAACAAAAAGCATGCAGCGACTGAGAGCCGAAATTGTTTACCTCAAGTAACGGAAAGAGCTGAAAGGAGCCAACGATTTGAAAACCAAAACTACACAAACAAAAAGCATGAGGTGATTACGAACCGAAATGATTTCAATCGATCAGCAGAAAGACCTCGAGAAGAGCTGAATATTTATACTCTACACAGAGGGTATATTCACTTTGCCATTCCGTTTGTAACGCATAGAACACAGGTCAAACCTTTTTGCAAGATGATAGCATATAAAAATCGAAATCGGTTCACGGCCACGCCTTCCGCCCATACTCTATGTAAATATACCCAAGTCCATTTTGAAAAAAAGATGCTGCGATTTTGATGAAATTTGGTGATTTGTTGAAGATGAGAACAAACTTAAGATTAGGCTAGGTTTGAAGTTTGCAAAGGCTCTTAAAGAGGCCTGGCACAGCCCTAAATTTTAAATTTTATAACGCCATAGCTCGTAAACCATGATCTCATAAATCTTGAATTGTGCATAAAGTGGGCGGAATTGTAAAAGTGGGCGTGGCGTTTTTAGCAATTGAAAATTTGGATTTCGTATAACTCCAAATTGGCACATACGATTTTCATTAAAATTTTAGGGATGATACCACTGAAAGTAGTCATCAATACAAAATTATTCAATATTCTGGAAAATTTTTTTGAAGGGCGTGGCACAGCCGACAATATTTATAAACGTTATGAAAAGAGAACTAACAACGCAATTGCTATGAAATTTAGTATGGCAGATATACTCGTTTAAAAATGTCTTCTTGCAAAATTTTGGTACAATAGTGCCGGTGGGTGTGGCATCTCCCATATAGATAGTGCGCTATGAGAGTAATCTTCATAAAACTTTGTGTAGAGGTGCCGGTTACTATAGGCTTTGAAATTCAATGAAATTTGACAAGATTGCCACAGTGGGCGTAGCACCTCCCTCATTAACATAAAGTTGTAAGTGCTATTTTAAGTGAACTATTGGAGCAATTGATCTGAAATTTGATGTAAGTGGCTTACTGGATATAAGGTTCGTATGAATCAGAAGCTGGAAAAATAGCAACAGTGGGCGTGGCATCTCCCATACAATTAAAATACCTTAAGTGGCATAACTATAGAAATATATGAGCAATCTTACTGAAATTTGGTGTAAGAGGTTTGTATATGAAAGGCTATTTTTGGGTCAAAATCTGACTGGATTGTACCAGTGGGTGTGTCACCGCCCTAAATTTTAAGAATAATTACACCACATATCGCAAACTATACAAGCTATTGTGCTAAAATTTGGTTTGTGCATGTCAATCACGAATGTCATTTCGTGTTTTTCATTTCTATTCTCTTTTTTCAACATTTCCCATATTCTTTTGACATTTTCAGTTTTTTCCAACACTTTTCAACCTTTTTACATTATTTTCGACTTATTCAACCTCCTCAACATTTTTTTAACATTTATTTAAAAAGTACTTTTAATGCAGTGTAGGGTATGTGAGTTTCGGCCTGGCCGAAGATAACACCTTTACTTGTTTTTATTATTATTGTACGAGCTATAAGAGCTGAACGAGCTCTTTGAACTAGAGAACATCAAATATACGAGCAAATCTTTGTGCAACTGCGGCTATAAAGATTTTACTGTATTTGAGTCTACTTCACGTTAAATTATTGTACATTGGCTAGTATGAAGCCAATCGTTGAGAAGTGAGAAGTTTCGAAGATCGAGACAATTGCAATGGTACAACGTATGGAGTTTTAATCCCGTGCAATTAGAATTCCATCTCTAGCATTTCCGATACTATAACAATACAATACTGATAAGAGAAGTTTTTGAGATAATTTTCTAAATTTTTTTTTTAATATAGTTAAGCTACTGGAGCTATTAGGATTCTTAGCTATTCCGCTTTTACATCTTAATCGATAGCAAAAGACCAAAATGGTGTTTAGAACATGTTCCCTTATCATGTGACTTGTCATTGTGTCTTCTGTTGAATAGGATTCTATATTTTCAATCAAGTGGCAGCATTCAAGAATAGTTTTTTGCAAAAACCGGTACTAAAAAAACCGACTACAACAGTTTTAAACATCACTAAGCTAAAGTAAACTTTATGTGCATCATGTTGGTGTCAGCTTCAATGTTGTTTTTATCATATTCTTTGTTTGTTTATCTTATGTGGCACGACAATTAGGGCAACTAAAAGAAGATGCCATGCAACAACTTCAATACAACAGCAGCAACAACAACAAAAACTACAACAGCAGCAGCAATAATAATGAAATTTTATTCTTTCCCTAATGCGATCTCTCCTCCAAATCGCACTTCAACGTTGAGAAGAGTAAGGCATCTTTACAAAGACAAAAAATTTGAAATATTAACATTCAATTCACGTTCAATATTTATGGTTTTTTTTTTTTTCTTTTTTTTTGTAGCATGACACATGGTCGCATGCCATTGTGGGAATGTGATGGCGTGAAAAAGTACATATATTGTTTAATGTAGTAATTGCTCAATTCTTTTTCTGTTTCGAATACATGCGATGGGAAATTAAATTTATTTTATTTTAAGTAGATTAGGGTGTGTGAAATGTGAGTGCTTTCAAAATATTAACGATGGCAACTTTTGACCTAATTATGTTGGCAAGTGAATTAAGAAGCTACTTTCACTGAGAAACTAAAAATATGCATGTCACTCACTTGTCTTAGCAAGAAATCTTTAAAAGAATTTATGTAGAGCCTGATGAGGCCAATTTGGAAAAAAAAAAATTTCCAACGCACAACATTTATTTGACTCATGGGCAAAATAAAGCATTTCCTTTTTCAAAAAATATTAGACAATAATCAAAAATTATTAACCTAATAAGCAGATTTACAGCGTTCAAAATAATTTTTTTTTTTTTGGGTAAAAGTTTTCCAAATCCAAGTTTTCCTTAATTCACATAAATCAGTAGTGTTGCCATTGCAGCAAGTAGGCACAAAAAAAACAAAAATTCATTTTCCCTCCGTTGCGAAATGTAGAGCAACTTTATTGCTACAAACCACATACGAATAAACAAAGGAAATAAACACACATAGTCCCACATACACAAACGCAAAATTCCATTGCCGCTTGCCGCCAAAACATGTGGTTTGACAAATGTGCCCCAAGTGATAGTGGCTGGCGAGCGAACGCAGCACACAGAGAAATTCAAGTCGAGCGAAAATAGAGAAATACAAACAAATGTGGCAGCACTGACGTTAAGTCTTTAGTTTAGGCGTGCGCAAAGTGTAGGCATCACACGCTAGCAGAAGGATACACGTTAGGCTCCTTTAATAAGGCGGAAAAAGTAACGAGTCCTTTTTTTTATTATTTATTCTTTGCTTTTATTTACGAAAGGATTTGATGGCTTAAGCGCGGCAAAGCAGTCATAATAATATCGGCTAATGCCGAAATTGAAGTGTGTGTGAATGTGTCATTGAATGTGTTTTTATGTATTTACAGTATTCAGTTGCAAGGATATAGGTAAATAAAGCGAACCCAGTAGAGATGATGTATGAATGTTCATATTGAGCATAAATGGAGTCAGTTAAAATTATTATTATAATAAATTCAATTATGCTTCCCTAAAAAACGTATGAAAAAATTTCGAAAATGTCAAAAAAACTGAATATAACCAAAAATTAGCCAATAAGGTCGAAATGCTTCGAAAAAAATTGAAGAAGTTGAATGAATAAATTCAAATAAAACGATAAAGCTAAAAAAAGTATTGATTGGTACCAACAAATATCAAAGAAGCTAAAGTGTGTGCAGCAATACTGCAGAATAACTACAGGGTGCGGGAAAAGCAACTTGGTGGATATAAGAAACGGAATGCTTCAGAATTGCACTACGAATGAAGATTATTTTTCTATTCCTTAATAATAATAATAATTAATTAACTAAGACTTAATGTATATATTGAGATATTTTCGCGAAAAAATATCAACAGCTGGTCCAAATATTCGTTGGCTATTCGAAAATTTTGTCTTATTCAAGACTTTCGAAAATTCAAGACATGAATAAGCAAAGCTGCCAGTATTGGGGATCTTAAATTCTCGAACAGTCTTCATCAATTACCATTACGCCCAATTCATGTTGCTATTCAGAGTTTGTCATGTGATAATGATCTTTATATATTACGAGTTCAATACCTTGGCTGTTAAAACACGTTTTTGAATGTTTGAAAACTAAAATATTAATTCATTTTTCAAAACAATTCACAACTCTTTACAAAATTGTTCACAAAACTTAAGATACACGCTAACCACGCCAATTTCCACTAGCACTTAACTTTGGATGAAAAAAGTTAAGCTGAAAGCGACAATTTTTAATAATTGAAAGCATCTCTACAATGCAGAGACTATTGTCAATAATCGAGCTCAAAGATATCCGAATGAGGGAAAATACGAAATGCGAGTTTAAGTATGAGTTTATTTTGAGGAGAAGATGACTTGATTTTGTGATTTTAACAATACTTCCAGCGCAGCACCAAATTAATTTTAAAATTATTGTGCATGCGAATATATTCAAAAAGTTTCAGTAAGAATCCTCAGCTAGATTTTTTCATATAAATCTCGAGTTCGAACCTGTCTCGAATCTGGAAAACTATGTCAGATAACACAAAGTTTCATAACATTTTATGCTCATTCATCGACAATCGGAACTTGGGATCTAGCGTATTAAAAAATTAAACACCCTTGCTCTTAATATGGAAAGCATTTTAAAATAGAAACTCAAATTTTCGATTTTAAAACATGATATATAAAAAGCAAAGCCAAAAACTAAAAAATCTTATATTAAGTTTAAGATTTATTGCTTGTCTCATCGAGATTCAGAAGAATTAATGTTTAAAAAACCGAAGTATCCTCAAAAAATGGCCATTTTTGGGTAAATTTTTTAATTTTGTAAGTAAACAAAATACCAAAAAAAAAATATTTTGTGAAGGATGTGATATAAAATTTTTGCAAACTCCTGAGAAATTTGCAAGACATGATATCTCTCTTGTTAAAAAATTTTTTTTGCTGGGTTAATTTTTTATTTGTTGAGTTTATGCTGAGATATTTATTTAAAGCTGATTTTACCTAAGCCCAAAGAAATATAATTTTAAGCAACTAAAGTTCTTATCTAATTCTTGACTCTTGATGAAACAAGCGTTTAGGATTTTTTTCCTTAAGCAGAAGATTATATCTAGCAGTAATAGCTTTACTTGCACCTTGAAGCTGTGCATATTAAATGACAGCATTTCATACAAAAAAAGCTGAACAACAATTGAAGCACAGCGTTTTTTTAGCCTTAAGCAATTTTTTTTTTTTTTCTCCAAAACCGATTTCGTTACAATGATCGTTTTCTACTGGAATCTACTTTCTGTCAATTCCCATTTCTCTCACTGTTTTTCACATGTATGCCCCGTGTGACCATTAATCATGCCATAATGTCAGTATGTATGTACTTTTATTCCTGGATAATACTTACTAACTATAGGGAGCTACATGCAAAGATAAACTAAAATAGCAGCGCATGGCAATGCGGCGACGCATTGGAAATTGACTATTTTTCAACACTGTAATCGTAGCTTAATATACGACACACCAGATACTCGATGTACAGGAAATTAAATGTAATTCAAAAATTTGCACAGCAACAATAAACGAGTTTTTGGGTCACAAAATCGTATTGTTTTTTTCTTTTTGCATTTCAGAGTGGCACAAGTGGTTTACAAAGGCCAAAACTAAATACAAGTAGTATCAATGTAGGATTAATGCAGCAACTACAATTTGTATCCAAAAGAGACCGACTGCTTTGTTGACTGCTTGTCAATGTCAAATTGTAATAGAAATGTGGGCTTTATAATGAAACGCAAGTTTCAACCATTCGTTTCCGTAGCTTAGAGCAAAACTTCTACGCATTAAAATAAGTTTAATTGTGAAATAGTGAAGTATACCATATTTGGTATACAATTGAGTATATCAGTATGGAATATTTGTACGTTAGGAAGAAGTTAAAGCACTTTTAACGATTTTTTCGCCTGAAAGCGTGGCCAGTTTTTATTAAAAGGCAAAGTTCTTGAATGTTTTATTGAAAGAAAGCACTGGATCTTGACATGATAACTTTTTGTATAATAAGCAAGCAATGCCCAAAAAATGGGCTGAATTGTTAAAATATGCATGGTAAGCTACAAAATATTATATTCTTTAATGATACATAAGAGTGGAATGTTTGCTTACAAAAGCATACACATTTCAAATAAGGTCGTACGCGTGGGCGTGGCCTTCAATTTTAAAATGATGCATGAAAGTTGACATTCTGAACAGTAGCGTCACTTTATCAAAACCTTGAGGGGGCCGAGATTTATAATTTCACCACAATTAGATGGTTTCATTGAATTGATGTATTGAATAATAACTAGTATCAGATCCTTGGAGGGCCACTGCCCTCCCCAGCCATACCGAATTGAAGCCGCTGACTATGAAACACAATAAAGGAACACTTTGTGAGGTATAAAGCTGTTGGTAGGCTGAATTAGGCGAGAAGGCATGGCGTCATCAGTATATAAAAAAATATTCAGATAAATTTGTGTTTGCTTTAAATTTCTACTTTAAATTTTAAAATAGGAGTTGTAAGACATTAAAAGTTACATTGAAAATAACAACAAATCTTTTCAATTCAATAAATAAATTTGAAGTATAGAGAAAAAGTAGTATGGGTAGTAAACCTGTTACGATTGTTACAATTTTGCCGCCTTAACCAAAACAAAAAACAACTCTAGTCTAGTTTTGCAATAGCAAGACTTTCGCCATTATGCTGCCGCTGCCCCCAGCTTTACTTTATCAACACTTTGCAGAGCACTTGCGCGACAACCCACGCTTTAACATGAACATTCAATTTAAGCTCTTTGCAATCAGTTGCACTAAGCTATAAAGACATTATCTTATTATTTTCTTTTTTTTTTAATAAATATAAAAGACAAAAGTAGGCTACAGCCGATATTCATTTTCAGAAATTTGAACATTTGAAATGTGGACAACCGAAACGAAAATTTTCCACTTTACAAGTGTTTTTTTATAATGTTTTCCACTAATTACCATGATTCAAAAAATTGAAGCAAGGAAACCTGCAAGAAATCAGCATAATGGAACAGTTTCACAATATTTCCACCAAAACGGACTATTTCCCACAATGTTGATTAGGAGCAAATCAAATTCAGTTTAGAGTTTTCATCAAAACGTAGTATTTCCAACAATGTTTACTGGAGCAAAATATTTTCATTTTATAAAATTGCTAAAAAAAGATACCAAAACAGAACATTCTAATAATACTTCTAATAAAACGGAACATCTCCAACAAAGATCTATCAAAACGTGGTTATGTACTTATTCTTGAAAGTATTACCCACTGTTAGCACTTTTAGTTTCAGGCAGCATATGGATGCCGCCTCGAAAAAACTGCTGACCTTTAGCGATCCACGAATCGACCCAATTTTCGGCATATTCGCAGGAACGAAAGTGCTGCGCAGCCAAGCCATGCGTCATCGATCGGAATATGTGGTAGTGGTAAGGGGTGATGTCTGAAGTATATGGAGGGTGAAATATGACGTCTCCTTTTAGTTTCTACATTTAGGTTTAAAAGACTTAAGTAACACAATAAGAATGTTTAGCTACTACAGCTAATAGCCTTCTTAGCTATTGACCTTTAATTAATTTTTTTTTGAACTTGACTTAAAGCTTCAAGCTTAATAGCTAAGAAGACTAATAGCTATAATAGCTAAACTCTATTATTAAAAAAAAAAACATTTGGCCGAGCTTCGTCGGACAGCAAATTCACTTTGTCGTAGCTTTGCTCAGATTATGGTCGTTTTTACTTCAATGTTCGTCTTAAAAGCATTAATTTTGTTCGTAGATTGCAACCGATTATAAGCCCATTTAGGAATAGCGGTAAATGGAATTATCTAAATGTATGAGCTATT
Source organism: Meiosimyza decipiens (assembly GCA_963680825.1). Taxonomy (NCBI): domain Eukaryota; kingdom Metazoa; phylum Arthropoda; class Insecta; order Diptera; family Lauxaniidae; genus Meiosimyza; species Meiosimyza decipiens. The sequence continues at coordinate 15,437,535 of OY804259.1, forward strand.
CTTATTTAAAAGTTTATTCACCAAAAACGAAGCGATACATGAATCTCAAACGCGATAAAAGATTAATCATTCTTTTCAGAACAGTACGCGGAGACACGTTCGAAAACTTTTCAAAAGTATTTGAAAACAAACAAAAAAAAAATTGAAGCGCTTCAGCAAGTAGGTAAAGTAAAAACCGACCAAAAAATAAATGTCTGACCAACTTTTTCAGCTAACTTAAAATAAAGCAAATATTCAAGTAATGTCATAACGCCTTTAAACATATGACTCTGTGATGTTTATGGTTCATTTAGTATGCATTTGCATTATGAACTCATATTTATAATTCAAGCGTCTATTTTGACATATTCAAGAGCTACTGTCAAATGAATTTCAATAAAAAAAAAGTAAACCACAAACTAAGCTGCTTACTAATTAATCTTTTTTTTTTTTTGTTACTATGGGAAACCATTATTTCTTAACAGCCGTCAATGATTTTTTTGAAACGCAAATAAAAAGATTTTCATTTGTTATTTTTATGTTTCTAAATTGATACGCTATGTCTACAAATATATGATTTTTAAAATGATTACTAGCTAAAAAAATTTTACGTCTAACTAAAACAACAACAAATACTCGCTTACCTTGCCATATAATTTTTCGAATACAAAATGGAGCAATTTATTCACTTTCATTTCAAAGTTGTTTTTAGACAACAAATACCGGCCCACTTTTGTGGTCTTAACTAAATATATCAAGCTGATGAAACTTACCTAGAGAAAAATAAAAAGAAAAATAAAATGTTATATTTTAATGCCATGGTAATTAAACATAATTAAACAATAGCTCTTAATTATAAAATTCTTCGGTTTTATTGATTTTGTTAAAAATTCATCAATAAAAAAAAATAACTTGATTTGTTGCTATGATTTAACATAATGTTAATTGTGCAGATAATTCGGTGGGTTAAGTATTGATTAATAAAAATTTATTTTTAAAATTTAAGCAAATATTTTAAAATAATACACATGTTGTTAAAGATTTTTCGACCAGGAATTCGCATGGCCAGCTTAGTGATATTTTTATTACTTTTGCTTACTGGGTTTTGCCATTTGCATAACGTGTGTTTGACTCTTTCTTTTCAATTAAAATAAATTCTTAATAGTTTCAAGTAGTTAAGTCATGGGCTATTCTAATGACCGGCGCTTGCTATTTTTGGCTTCTTAAAATTTCAACTTTGCTCTTTTAAAGATAATCATTGAGTTTAGCTATTACAGCTTTTAGTTTTCTTAGCTATTGCGTTTGAAACTTCAAATCAAGTAAAAAGCTTATTAAAAATAAATGTTTAGAGTTAAACTATTATGATTATTTTATTATTTTTTTATAATATTGCCTTAACTTTTTCACAATTCCTCAACATACCTACTCAAAAGCTGCACAACTCTAGGTTGTTCCTATCCTAAACTTTTTCTGCGTGGTGATCACATTTCTCTGTTAATGCTTAATGTTAATTAAGTCAACTGGTTTATGTCTCTGCTAGTTAAGTAGGTAATTTAACTTCACGATTTTATAACGATATACAGGGTGGACTATATTGAAATTTCTTTCCGGAAAAATTAGATTACCTGATTCATTGTGAGAAAAAATTTTGTCAAACAAACGGTGTTCAAGGTGGACCCCAGACGGTGTTCAAGATGGACCCCCTCTCACAAAATATTTTACTCATAATGAACCAGGGAATCTAATTTTTATGGATGGCAACTCGAATTCGAACCACTTTGTGTATTAATGTCATCATTTATTTTCGTTTAAGACCTTAGTTTGAATATAATTCTCGAAAATCATTAATCGCGTGGTGGTTAGTAGCATGGGAACAGTGTTTATACACTGCACAGAGAGTCAATTCATTTTTTCATTCCGTTTGTAATGCATAGAAGGGGGCGTGGCAAGTATAGAAAAGTATATGTATTATCGATCAACGTCACCAACTGAGTCGATAAAGCTATGTCCGTCTGTCTGTCTGTCTGTCTGCCTGTTGAAATGACGCTTAAGAGAAAACTAAGCAAGCTAATTTAATAAAATTTTATACATAGGTCACACCTTTTTACAAGCTGCTAGCATATAAAAATGGGCAAAATCGGTTTACGACCACGCCTATCACCCATACTTTATGTAAAGATACCGAAGTCCATTTTGAAAAAAGTTACTGCGAAGAAACTTGGCGATTTGGTGAACATGTGAACAAAATTAAGATTGGGTTCGGTTTCAATTTTGCAAAGGCTCTTAAAAGGGCGTAGCACAGCCCTAAATTTCAACATTAATAACGCCATAACTCGTTAACCGTGCAAGATATTGTAATGAAATTAAGTACACGGATACAGATCATAAATATCTTGAATGCTAAAAGTGGGCGGAATTGGAAAAGTGGTCGTGGCACATTTCAACTACTGAAAATTTTTAATTCGTATAACTCACAATTGGCACATACGATTTTCATGAAAATGTTAGGTAATTAATTTTCAATGTATTTTTAACATTTATTTAGAAAAAACTTACTTCCAATGCAGTGTAGGGTATGTGAGTTTCGGCCTGGCCGAAACTTTTTTCTTCAAATTGTTAAATACTCAAGATTTTGGAACAAAATATGAATTTCCCAATGATTTTGGCTGACTTAAAGTGAAGTCTGCATAAAATCGTTAAAAAATGTTTTTATCACAAATTCATATCTATTTATTTTTCAATAGTCCAGTGTCAACCAAGTCGACTTTCTAGAGGGAACATGAAAACAAAATATATGTATTTTAAAAGAGTCCTAGAGCTTCAGTCAATGGCGAGAGATGTTTATAAAAAAAAATTTGTACACGAACTTCGACATTAACTGAACTTTTTGAGATTTTTTAAATATACCTACATATTTAAATCTAAAAATTTTTATAGTTCAAAAACGAGTATTTATTAAATATTTATTATACAAAAAAATAAAAACGTAATTCAAATGAATATTCAAATAATTGAAAATGTAACAATATTAAGATATCATAACATTAAACATTAAACAATTTAATTGCACAAAACAAGCAAAGCCGCTGATATTGACGCTGATGCAATTTAAAATACCTAGTTACTTCAGTATATACAAATAACAACAACAACAAATTGCAACAAAAATGTTATATAAATATATTTAATGTAGGTTAGATATTTGAAATATTTTATAATTAGAGCTTAGCAAAAAAAAAATTATATTTTTTAGCCTAACACATAAATCAAACACGAAAAAAAAACAATGAAACACTGAACTTTGAAATACAATAACAAAAAAAAAGATCAACCTATCAAACTGCACTCAGTGAGTCAATGAATTTAAGCCTGGGTGGAGAACGCAGCTGCTTGCTTGCTCTGTATGTTAATTGGCAGCAAAATAGATAGCAAAAACAAAAAAAATATTCCAAGAATTCACGGCAAATTTGAATGAGAAAACCCACTTAAAGTTTTCAACAGCGCAATAGTATCGATACAACAACAAAAGTCATGAATATTATTAACTAAATATAAATATATGTACACACACATGCATACATGCTGTATGTTGGTGTATGCTCAACCAATGGTAAAAACTTTTGTAATTCAAAAAAGATTGTATCTGCATTGAACCCATTAATATCAAATTTTTTTTTTTTTAAGATACCCTCACAGATATTAATTGATTTCAAAGTAGCTGCTGACTATCGGCAAAGTTTAAACTAAAGAATATAAAAAATAATTTGCAATAAAATATTAAGAAAATAAAATTGTTTTCTTAAAAAATGTATCGGTATTGGAAATACGTTAAGTGTGTTTCACCTAAATAGTTTCCGAAATACGTGCTTGAAATTCGGTAAATACTTAGAGCAACACAACACTGATAAAAACACATTCCAATTTTGATTATAGAATATGAATTAAAAATAATTATTGAGATAAAAATTATCATTACTACTGTGAATAAGTGAAAAAATTGATTTTCATTTTCTAAATGCACTTTTCTGTAGCAGAGGATTTTTTGAATTTATTTCAAGCGCAAATAGTTTTAGAGAGATAGAAAAAAAATTAGCGACAGCACTGAATGATAGCTGATGTTTTTAACACTAGCAGGATGTAGCAGCTGTCAAACGTTTTACCATATGACAAGTGGTAAGTAACATCAGTGACCGTGCAATATCAGTAAACTGAGATATGATTAAGAAATTCTATTTGCTACCGTAAAATATATAGTAAGGAGGTGTTTAAGTCCAACATACGGATTTTCTACCTTTAACCATGAGTAAATATTTAGTGATAGCAAACACTTCTAAGGCACAAAGTCGTCCAAAAGGAAAATCCATATGAACATTTTTCGACTCTCATTTAGTGGTTGTGAAAAAGTTTCCTTAACAATTAATTTATTTAGTGCAAAAAATATTGATTTCATTAAAATTACCACTATAAATAAATTTGAAAACTTTTACACTATCTTTTGATATATTATATATAGTTTGCTGTATATATAAACATATACTCGTATCGCTATTTTTGAACATTTCTCGAGGTTTTCATAATTTTTGACCGATGACGAGTAAACTCCCTAAGGATTTAGTTAGCTGGTGTCCATTTTTTTGACATTTTGTCTAGTACAGTGGTTTAAGAACTCATAACACTAGTTCGAAGGTATATATGTATCATCATGGCATGATAACAATGTGAAACAACTCAAGAAAAAAATTAGTAAAAAGCGAAAAAAAAAATGTCACGCGTGTGGTATTTTTCCGAAATCAAGCAGCTAAATTATAAATACTTATTATCCTAATGATTTCTTGTTACTAAATTTCTAGAGTTCCTTAATTTGAATTTTTCGTTTTTTTAACAGCTTTGAGTCCTTTGTCAAACGTTAACCGAATTTTACTGCGAACTTTGGGATGACAGCATCCACTTTTTCGTGGTATTTTGCCTGATCGATCGAAAGAAATACATTGCGGTTTGAGCAATAACCAAGAGGTTCTGGAATGACAGCAGATAACAGGGATCTTACAATAGCTAAGATAAATTTTTCAATAGGGATGGCGCTTGATTGAGCTGTCAGACATATGTTATTTAGTGTTTTTTTTTCTCTTTACAGAAATACTAATCTAAAGGGTGTCCCAATAAGAATGCACGTTTTAACTTCATAATAAAAACACGTATTTTTTAAGCAAGTAATGATTCTTTTATTGCATTGTAAAGCAAACATCTGCCGATTAAGTATGGAATTAAATATTGCGGCTCTGATGACAGACCATTGTACTTTCGATGACTTTTTCACAAAGATATGGATGTATCATATCGCTGACGCGTTGGATGAATGCCTAGAGCCCAGAAATTGCTTCCGGCTTACTCACATAAGCCAGAGATTTCCCAAAACTTCAAAGAAACAAATTGCATGGCATTAAATCACATGATATTTCAATAATTTCATTGAAAACATTCTAATTTTTTTTTTTTTTTTCTATGGCCCAATGAACGAATTACCAATATTTAAATAATGACAACGCGTTGTTCTTTTGTGTATCGCTAAATTTTTAATAATCGGAGCTTTTAATTTTAAAAAATGCCACTTGCACGAAAACAAAATTATACAAAATTTAAAAAGTGCACTCTTATTGGGACACCTTTTATATATATAAGTAAACAACGTTTACAAATCGTTCACTTATTTTATCAAAATTCACGTTGACTTGTTCGAATCATATTTTGAAACACATTTCTGGTTAAATAGATACAACCAAAATTGCCGTATTTGGGATAAGAATAATCCAATTTTTATGAAAAATTCACAGCACCACAGTAGTTTGTTCTAATTTTTCCGGCGGAACCAATTAAGTTAATGAATTCGATTTTCAAAACAAACTTCACATATTGTACATGCCATTGTTTAGGAATTTCTACAAAAAGTAGTCACAATTACATCGACAATATCAAAACTGAGTCAAAAAATTTAATCAAAACAAAAACGACTTAGCTTTAGTCTAAAAAACCTATATAAAAATATTAAAAAAAATTAAAGAATCAAAGAATTTGCATCTTAAAACGACAAAAAATAAACTTCAGTTAACAAAAAACATAATTTTTGAAAGGAAGCAGTAAATATCAAATGACTTAATTTAAATTTTAATAAAAATATACGAATAAAAAACATAGAGCCATTAACTTAAGAAGACATAAAATGTCACATTACATATAATATCTTGGCGTCACCTAAAGATGAGGAATTAATAACTTTAGAACACTGAAAGAAATAACACTAGGGAATTTATAGTTCAAAATAAACCGCAAGACAACATGAACAAATTTTAATAAGAGGATTGTGCAAAAGTACAACAATTAAACGCAGTGCAAAAAGCCCAAAAAAATCAACTTTTTTTTCGGTGTACACTTGCGTATTTAATCTTATACGTTACACTCGCATATTTAGAATTAAGAAACATTTTTTTGCTACCAAGTCATAATTCTCAAATGCAAATTTAATAAAATCATTTGCGTGGGATTTTTATATATTTTACATGCTTGGATTTCGGTTTAAGAAAGGCTTATTACTCTTATGAGCAAAAGCATGAAGCTATGATTGCCAACTTATACTGAAATGCGCATGCATCTACTCAAACACAAAAAGTGCTGCATTGGCCATTAGCACAAGCGTTTCAATGCGGAAAAGAGGCTTATAAATGCTAATTAAAGATTAAACAAGATAGAGTAGTTTATGGAAAAAACAAATCATCATAATATTAAAATAAAATTTTTATAAAACAAGCTATTTAACTACTTTAATGATAGCACATTTAGGTAATAAAAGTTAAAATGAAGACCAAGATAAAAATTACTATTACTAAGCAGAAGTTGTAGAAGCTTCAGTTAGTTTTTAGGCCTGAAAGTTTGTATGTTAATTAAAACGATAAAAAAAAGAGTAATAAAATAAGCAAACCTGCTCCATTTTTTAAAAAAAGGAAGGAAACAAAAAACAAAAAAACTACGGTATAGTGACGTTTTATTAAAACACACAACCGGTTACTATAAAAACTGAAAGTCATTTAAGAAAAAATAAGTGATTTCTGATTATTTAGTATTTTTTTGTTTTCTTTAATTAGACAAAGTTTTTTAATTAATTCCGTAACAACTTAAAGGTGGAGTAACGAAATCGTGCGTAAAATCTAGCTAAAGAAATACTTAAAGTATTTTATTATACTAAAGAACAGCAGCCTCTTTTAGTAACAACTTGTAAAATAAAGTCGCACTTCCTTATAGCAAAGCTGATTTTGAGCTAATTAACTATCACAAACAATATTTTTGTCCATTACGTTACTTTTTGTTCTTAAATGCACTCAAAGCTTTGGATTTTCTTAACAAAAATCTTAAAAATTAATTTATGAAAATCACATGGAAAATTTCGACAAAAGTTCAATAAGGTTGAAAAATGTTTAAAAATATTGAAAGATTTCAAAATTCGCCTAAAAAGTCGTAAAAATATCGAAATTAATCGCTATTATTGAAAAGCCAGAAAATTTTGAAAAAATATTGCAAAAGCTGAAAAATGCTGATAAAAAAGGAAAAAAATGGAAAAAGTAGAAAGTTGAAACAAATTTGAATGATGTTAAAAACCTTGAAAAAAAGAGGGTGAAAAACTCGAAAAAAAATGAAAGAAGTTAAAGAAGTCAAAAAAAAAGGGAAAATGCAAAATAAAAATATTGAAACAGTCAAAATATGATGGAATCTTTGGAATAGTCCGATAAATATGGAAAATGTTGAAAACATTTAAAAGAAAAAAGTTAAAAAGTCGAAAAAAAAATTGAAAATGTTGAAAAAGGTTGCGAGGTGCATACCAAATTACATCATTATTTCATGTATAATTTGCGAGATATGGCACATTAAGTTGTAAAACTTAAGGTTTTGATTCAGAAATAGCATTTTATGAACAACGTTCTTACTCCACATTTTAGTATGATTGCTCACATAGTAAGCTTTGTATTTATGTTACTTAAGGCATTTTACTTACCTACCGATGTTATTTCAACAACTTTTGATACAGGTATATCTTACGATAAATTTTATACCAAATGTTGCAATAGCTCACGCTTACAACTTCTTGTTAATATAAGAGGAGCCACACCCACCGATGTAATTCCGTCGCAATCCATTTATTTTCAAAGTCTATAGCAGCCGAAACCTCTACACAAAATTTTATTACGATTGCTCTGATAGCAAACTATACATAGCATTTGTCGTTTTTTGCTTGTATGGGAGCTATCACGCCCACTCATGCAATTTCTTTGAACTCAAGTGAATTTCAAAGCTTATCATAACTGACACCTCTACACTAAGTTTTATGAGGATTATTCTCACACTAAATATATTCTTTAAATTTTTTCGCGTATATTGGAAGTGACACGCCCACACATACTATTGTGCCTGCTTCTGGTTCAGTTACCTACTTTATAGCAAGTGTTGCTGCTATATTAAATTTCATAACGTTTACGTTGTTAGTTCTCTTATTTTAACGTTTATAATTATTGTGGGCGGTGACATGCCTTTCAATACAGCGGCTTTCGGTAGCTGCATCTCTAAAGATTTACGAAAATCATAGATACCGTTTCCGGGTAATATTGAATCAAAATATTCGATTTTCGACATATGACACGCCCATTTTTATAATTTCGCCAACTATTTATTAGTACAATACAGGATGTATATGATCACAAGTTTTAGCATGATTTGCGAGATTATAGAAATTTAAATTTAAAGCGGTGCCACGCCCCTCAAACAGGCATTTAAAAGCTTGTTAACATAACACAATTTTAATTTTTTTTACATGTGCACCAAATCACCAATCGCTGCAGTCGGTTTCAAAATTTACTTTAGCCAGCGAGCCATATATGTATGTATACAGCCATGGTCAAAAGTATTAGGCACCCTTTATTTTGTCCATTCAAAAAACTTTTATTTTCATATTCGAATTCAGCAAGAAAAACTACATAAAAAAAGTAACCTCCAATTCATGGAACATAAAAAAAAATCATTTTGTAAACAAGTGCTATTTTCGTAAAGTTGTAAGATATTCATGTGAACTTAAACAAATCGGTCAATACTTTTTCATATGACAAAGACAACAAATGGAACAATTTCAGCTGGTAATTGGTGACATATACTTCGGCTATATCTGCTCTGCTCTCTGTGCACCTTTTTCCTTAGTATTTTCGACAAAATCTCGATCGGAAACACATAGGTCAATCGTGGTCAGAAGTATTAGGCACCTATTGCATATTCATATATTTAGACTTTTTTATGATTCTTTTAGTAATATCCACAAAATCTTGATAGGAAATAAGTTATAGATATATGAAACTGGGATCTTAAAATATTGCAGTACATTATTTTAAAAATTAATGCTTTCATAAATTTTCAAAAGATCGTAGCTCAACAGTGGTGCGACTTATGCCGAAATGATTAATAATAATTCAACAAGTAGTTAAATACTACCCACAAGAAAAAAATTATCAACAAAATTCGAGTCCACAAGGTCAAGCTCCTTTCATTTAAGCAAAGAATGCCCCATATATAACCTAAAACGCACACAAATAACCAAAGTCAGCACAAAATTGGTAAACCATAAAGAAATTCTTATCAATTTAATGGCATTTCAAAAAGGCAAACGGCAGCACCAACGCATAAAGATAAGCCACTGCCTAATACTGGCTGACTAACTTAGCACAGTATTGTTGTTGACAGCCGACCGAAAACGTGGCGTTTATAAATTTTAAAAGTCACTGTATTGCTGCTTAAACTACCCACCGCATGTATGAAGTGAGCATTCTCCGTCTTACCTCCGAATATTTCATCAATTAATCGTAGTAATAATGAGTCAAAAGTTATTAACAAATAAATGTTATGTGCCGACTTGATTTGAGTTTATCTGACACATGATTTTGGTTAATATTATCGCTTTCTTTTAAATACATTCAGCTGTCAAATTAGTTGTCTAATTTGTTAAGTTTTTATATAAATCAAGTGTCATTGTTTTTTGTCGGTTTTACTTTTTTATCTATTTGTGTCTACCGCAAGTGGACGCGCACAGCCTGATGGGTTTTTTTTTTTTTTTTGATTTTTTATTTTATTTCGGCCAATGCGTATTAATTTAAAAATTCTTTTGACGTTCACACTTGGGAAATGTGGGCGCGTGTCAATAATGCGCGCGTTATTTAAAAAGTTATATAGCGCGTTATAGTGGTGTGGTTGGATACTTATAATATTAATCCAAACTGAACACTTTGTACGCATTTTTAATTAATTCGGTTTGGCGTTTTTAATTTCAATTTTAAATCAAAGTATTGCGCATGCGCGCACACGTATTTTAATCAATTGTTTGCATATTTATTTGTTGCTTGCCTTGTTTATATGTAAATAGTACCATGTTTCTTCTAACCTAATGCTCTACCCCGGCGGCGCCTTCCTTCTGCTCGCTTGTAAGCTGTCAACCTATTGCTCCGTTTGATTTGCTTGCGGGCTTGGAATTCCTTATAGATTTTGTAGTTTCGCTTTAATACTTTGACTTTTTGTCTTTTAAATTCCAAACTCGTTTTTATGGGTTCGTTTCTTTAACGGATAACAATAAATTGATTGATGATCGTCGACATTTCAAGTTCAAGTTTTTTATTGATGTAGCGTTAAAATTTATCGTGTTTATTTGATATTGTTACAGTTTGATAAAAATATGGTGAATTAGTTTGGGGGGGGGGCTTTTTTTTAAAAAAAAACTATTATTCACTGCAGAAAATATTAAACTTTTGCAGCGAACTTTTTTTATTATTACTTGAACATATTCTGCAGAAAATATAACAGTTGGCTATGCGTTCGTTGCTAATATTGTGGCATATGTCCTGAACGAGTTTTTCTCTCTCTTATGTCCTTTTCCTTCACACAGAGCATATGACCTATAGTACACAAAACTTTTCCAATGTGCAATCAATAACAAGTGTGTTGATGTTTATTCAGGTTTTTTCAACAACTGATTTTAAGTTTCCCATATTTTTCAAATTTCAATCTGGTGTCGGCCTCTTCTTGAAAAAAAAATCGAGGTAAACTCCGTTTAAAAAACACTTCTGTCTGTATCCACTGGTAGAACAAACCTCCACAATAAGTTTTTAGTCAGCATGTATTTTCTATAAACTTTAAAATGTATTGAGCAGAGTTGGTTATAAAAGTTATATTCTCAAATATTCCGGGAACGCTTTAAAATCGGTTATCATTATCAGAGGATCAAGAGTTTTAGTTAGTTTTTGGTTGAAAATTTAAAAATTTTGAAATGCTAATAGGAACCCACAACTTATTTTAAAGCAAAATGTTTCTATGGGCGTTAATTTTAGACTTTGAGACGTTCCCGCAACATTCAGCAACATGAGACTAATTGACAGACTCTAATGCTTGTTAAATTTGAAATGTGTTGAGTAAAGTTGGTTAAAAATAATTTTTGTGTTTTTCGGGAACGCTATAAATTTGAGTATAAGCATCTAACGACGAAAAATTTTTTTTAATATTTTGCTGAAAACTGAAAGTTATGATATGCTAATAGTAACTATAAATGTTATTTTTATTAAATATTATTCTGAAGGTTTAAATTTTCGTATTTTAAACGTTTCGAAAGAATTTATGAATATGTGGTTATGGAAACAACCCAACTGTTAATGAATTTTAAAATGAGCAGATTTAATTTAATGAAGTTATAAAAAATCGTGTTCTTGATTTTTTCGGGGACGCTTTCAAATCGAGTATTAAAATATAACGAAGAAAAATGTATATATTTGAGTATAAACATTTAACGACGAAATATTTTTCTTAAGTTTATGACGAAAATTTAAATTTATAAAATCCTGATAGTAACTCAAAATTTTATTTTTATTAAGTATTATTATTTTCAAATTTTAAGCGTTCCCGAAAAATTTATGAACATTTGACTATCAGAAAAACTTAAGTGTTCAGGAACTTTTGAGCCTGTGGAGTAGATATAGTTAAAAAAATCATCTTCATGAATTTTCGGGAACGCTTGAAATTTGAGAAATAAATCCTAACGTAAAAAATTTTTCACGAAAATTTAAAATGCAGTTAGTAAGAACTTAAAAAACTTTAAATATATTTTCAAATTGAGTTGTATGTTCGGACATTTTTTACATTATCGCAATTATCTGCTAATTAATCATTTTGAGCATTAAACTGAGACTTTACTTACAAAGCTTAGTGTCAAAGATGTAAACATTTGACACCAAAACTACACATAAATTTTATGCAATTTTTTTTTAGGTAGAAAAATTGCACCAATGATGCATACAAATCAACAAAAATCCCACCACAAAGGCAGATATGACTTATGACATATGAATAATTGTACAATCTGTACAATTAATGTGCACATACATCTTTACGGCGTGTATCAGACGACTTTGTGCTACAAAGTGTGACGAATTTACATGATAGTGATGGCCAAAAAGTAGAAGGCGGGGTGCACCGCACAAGACAGATGTGTGTCAAAACAAATAGCAATGGTTTGGTTGGATTTTTGTGCAAAAACAAATTGTGACTTTTGATTTTTTTTTTTTTGGTTTATTTATGAATTACAGACATTGGCTAAGTTTTGAAGCTTTTAAATATTTTGAAAAATTTGTGGAAAATCAAATGGCTTAAAGTCAACATTTTTTTAGTTGTGTTCATTACAAAAAAACGTAAACATCAATTTACAACAAATTACCATTGTAATTTTTATGCTTCAGTGAAATTTAATCAGAAAAATTAGTCGCTAAGTCCCAGGAAAATTAACTCTTAACTGCAGCGCTAGACAGGAATCATACCTTTTGGGCATTAAAAGACCGCAAAAATTATAATTTCAAGGGATTAAAACTTGAAATTGACCAATTCCATTACGAACGGAAATGTTTTGTCGATTCAATTCCAGGAATTAAAATTTGCAAATAAAAATTTTAGTTCTGTTCTTAGAAATGGAAACTCAAAAATTGCCATCCTACTACTTGTATATGATGAAAGAAATTGATGCCCTTGGTGATTCCTTTGTAGGAATGAAATTTAAGAATTGCAAAATTTTAGTAGCATTCCATAGAAATGGTATTCGAAATAGAGCTTTTCCGTAGCAAAAGGAATTGATTGAGAATTGAGCGGAATTGAAAAGAAAACTTCAAGAAGACCCACTCTAATGACCGAAATTGCGGCAAGCATATTTTCACGTATCTTCTTAAAAAAACCCCGAATTTCAGATAAGCCCGAAATACTCAAATGGTGCATTTGCTTTCATACCCAAATTGCATCTGGAATCATTCGCTTTGGGAAACAAGTTGCTGAAAAATTAAAATTCTATGGGATCAGAACTTGAAACTGACTTTTTCAATTCCATAGCAAGGAGACTCGACTGCACTGCCAATTCCGTAATGGGAATGAAATTTTGTAAAAGAAAATTGCAAGTTTCATTACCAGAAATTGGAGTTCGGTATCAGCTTTCTTCAATTTCATTAAAAAAAGAAAAGTTTTTTGTAGATTTCACACCAGAAATCAAAATTTTGGAAATCTTTAATGTTTCTCTTCAAGAAATTAAAGCTCCAAAAGTTATAATTTAATTTCAGGGTTATGGAGTTTGACATCGAATTTTTCAATTTTACGGTAAAAGAAAAAGATAACTTTGATGTTGTCATTTCAGAAATTAAAGTTTTGAAAATGATAAATTGTAATTCCTTTCCCCTTAATTAGAATCGAAAGCAATCGCTCCTATTTAGCTCTGCTTAGCAGACAGTAAATCTGAGAAAATTATGTTTTTAACTCATTTTCATGTTAAATGACTTAATAAGCTGTGTTTGCAAAACTAAAAGTTATCATGATAATAAACACAAAACAGCAACAACATTGTCGACAACATCATTATTCTCAGTACAAGCGATAACAATATAATGTTGCTAGAGACAACATAAATTGTTACTTTCAGCAGTTTCCATAGTTGTGTCGTGAATTGTAACGTGATCAAATTTATCAAGCGAAATGACTAACTGGCTGACTGACAACAGCAGCGCATCACATCTCATCTCATCACATCGCATCTCATCAAGTTATGCTGTATGCAAGGAAGGTAGCCCAAGTTACAGTCATTATATATAGCGAAAAAAGCAGCGCAGTAGTTATTTCGTTAAAGAAGCGTAAGAAATAAATGGATTTAAGAAATATCGATTGATGATAATATCGATATTTGCAGTTATATATTGTCGATATTTGTTTGTAGTTGATTGTTGATAATTATGTAAATACATTACTTTTTACTTTCGCATTTAAAGGTCTAACTCGAAAGCTCTGAAAATTTAAGTAGGGATTTAGGATTTCGCATCAACCGATAGTCAAATATATCGATATTAAAAAATTTCACACTCTACACCGAAATCTAATCAAGTGGACAACGATGAGGTTGGGAGTTTGTATGGAGCACTCGCGCTCTACCTTGTGGTTCGTTTCTAATTTGGCTTCGTATATTTCAATATGAGTAAGAGCAGTAGCGTATCTAGGGGAGTAAGGGGGCACAAGGCTTGGGGGCGGCAAAATAGTCTTCAAATATATCTCATTTAGTTAGAATGTCAAAAGTGAGGATCTTTTGTTTTTGGCGAGGTAAACGTTAAAAACACGAAATTTTCCTACGGTAGGAGCTGCAAATTAGTTGTTTGCCCCGGGCGCCTCTGAGTAAGAGGGATTCAAAACATTTTCGAAATGTTCTACACTGCTATATTTTTATTCTGGTGCACACTATTTTATGGGTCTTCATAACGTATCTATTAACTTATTTTGTATGGAGCACTCGCGCTCACACCCCATAACTGGGCGGCTAGAACTGTCGCTGGTAGCAAATGAATTGTTGATTATAGTCATATTTAATCCGGCAATGGTTATGCCAATTTGAAAGAATGACAAAAGTACGAATAAGACCAAGATTAATATTTTCGCAACTAATTTTTTGCTTTCATCCATCTACATAATGATCCTCGCAGCAGAATTTTGATCAAAAACTTCACGAATGTCACTGGCAAATTGTTGTAATTTTTCTCCCAATTTCATTTGACTATCAAAGTTACATAACAAAATCTACAGACTTTTCTTAGTCCTAGATAGCTAACCTTCGTCATTTTGACAAAAAATTAGTCAGATATTCAGATTTCTTTATCTAACTGTCACGCTTAGCTACATATACTCTCACAACAACTCAGTCGCCGCCGCCAGGAGCTTGCGTGAGGGTTATGAGTTTTCATATTTGTTCTTCATTTTGACGAATGCTTAGTTTTATTGCTATTTTTAGTTCCAAATTTTTTATATGCTACGGCGTGTTTAAAAAATTTCTTGAGTCACTCGAGTTCTTAAATCTTAAAATAAAGATATGGGCTGCTGTTTTATTTTAGAGGCGCTTTCTAAACCAGCAACGAGCTCTAAGTGTTACGATTTGTCATTAAAAATACTGACACTAAATTGCTATACGCCCTTTTATAGAAACTTCATCCTTTGTTTTGTCTTTGCCAAAAAAGATACGGTGCAAAATTTTACACGTCGAAGCTGCTTTATGTTTTAGCTAAAAGTTACAGGTAAAGTTACAACTTCTTAATGAAATCCATATTTTTGTGAGTTTTTACATTTATCTTTATTTTTGTTTGTGTTTTTGTTTTCAATTCCAAATCGGATTAGTAACAGTTGCAACAACATAAGACAAAAGATGAAATATTTTATTTATTTTTTTGGGTTTATAATCTGCTGTCGCCATGCTTTTTCAGTTAAAATATGCGCGCTGAATTTGCACAAAGTACTCGAGATGGAAAACAAAAGTATAACTTTCATTACAGAAGGTGCTTCAAGTCTCACGATCTATTTTATTTCTATTATTTGGAAAATCTGCAAAGCAGCGTGAGAAGTTTCGCAAACTCCTTAACAATCTTTGTTTGAGACGTGATAAATCCACATTGGAGTAGCTTAAATTAGAGATATCGAAGATTATGAGAAGTGAAATTTATAAACTCATTAAAACAAAAAGTAAAACAATAACTTCACAAACCTTTCTTCAGACAATAATCACAATTGCAGTGCAACATTTTGAAAGCACGTACACTTAAGATTCTCACTTAAGCTACACTTAAAATGGCAATCAATTCGTTTTTATGATTGTAGTAAATTTTGTCGAAATGACTTAGACATATCACACACATTTTTCGGGTTTTATTTGTTGATTTCTGCTTTATGGCAAAGGCTTTTAGCTCATTTGTGTGTTGCCATAATTTTTTATTTTTTTCTACCACTTTTATGGTTGATTTGAAATAAAATTTACAGCAAATGTATTTTGTATTTGTAATTTATGGCAACATTTAAATGATTAATTTGATAAAAATAAAATGCAGACGCATAAATTAGGTAAAATAACACGTAATTTCCATATAAATTTGCTATCAAAGGCCAAAGCGATTGGAAAAGGGGTGGATTTCTCACTCCAAATTTTATTTTGGGGTAGGTATTCAGCGTACCAATGAAGGTATTACAATGAGCTGGTGACCTCCAACCTAACATAAATTAACATATGAGTGCAGGAATAGAAAAAGGAGCCAAAACCGGTTCAAAAAGATATAAAGCGGATATCCGGTATTTTTTTAAGTTTTCATTTAGAAGTTGGCAGGTGGCGCAGCATTATTTTGTATAACTCCTTAGTAGAACGTGAAAATCAAAAGAATTGCCGAAGTTTTTTATTCATAATAATGTTGCGACATTCATGCAGTTGACACCCAAGTATAAAACAAATTTAGATTCTCTAATTTTCCACTCCAGTTTTTGTTTGTCCAGCGCCAATTTTTATTTGTCTACCTTTGGTCAAAAGTTATTCAAAATAGAGAACTTAAAGGCAACTTCACGTTGGCATTTAAGTACGTGCATTCGTTCGTCTATTAAATGTCCAAGAATGTTCATTTTTCACATTTTCCAACATCGTTTGCAAAGATATTCAAACTATACGTTTTCAGCACAACAAGAACTTTTCCTCAGAAGCGAGAAAAATTAAACTTCATAGGGTTTTCAGGGGAATATCGAGGTTTATCTATCGATTGTCTTTGTTTGTCCTTCTTTTTTTTTGAAGTCTACTTTTGATTGCAAAGATATTTAAAACAAACATTTTTGAGCAAATTAGAATTTGACTCTTAAAAGCAAAACAAAATCAAAAATATTACTGATTACCTACCGAATCTCCATGTTTGTCCACCCCCTCTATTCATTTGTACACCTTCTGTCTAAAAGATATTGGAAAAAAAACTTGGAGCCAACTTCACGTTAACCTCTAAGTACGTACATTCGTTTACCTATTGAATGTCCAAGATTGTTCACCTTATTTTTAACTGTCCAACTTCGTTTGCAAAGATTCTCAAAACATTCATTTTTGAGGAAATGAGAACTTCATACGATTTTAAGCCGATTTCTAATGGGTATTTATCGAATGTGTCCATGCTTTTCCATCCAATTTTTTATGATTACTTACTTTAAGAAAATGTCAACTTGGCCTGATATACTGATTACCTACCGAATGTCCAAATTTGGCTACATTTGTTTTTCGTTTGAGTATTTTCAAATAGTTTCGGATAAATATTAATCATTTGATTGTCCATCGAGTATGTTTATCCAGCCATTATTATCATCGAAAAAACGCTTTTACTTCAAAATGTTTTGAAAAAAAAAAGATTTTTTTTGAGAAACTTCAGCGTGGTCCACACAATATTTAAATCAAAAATTTAAATAAGAGTAGATTAGATTTTCAATCGCATGTCCATGTTTGTCCACCCATTCTTTTCATGCGTTCACATTTGCTGTATTTGTTTGTCCACAATTCAATTTCGTTCACCTTTGGTACAAAAAATTAATTTTTCAATTCTTTTCACTCTTAAACTAATGCACTTAGGGAAAAAATCAATGATTTTATGTTTAATTCAACATTCTTCGCCAAAGCTGAATAACACTTTTTCCTGAGTGTACATGGAGTTTAGTTTTAGCCGACATTTTTGGAGAATTTAATAAAAAATTAACTTTTGTTTTAATAATTTTTTTATTTTTTCCCAATATTTCCTGAACAAAGACTATCAAAGCAAGCGCCTGCTGGCTTATTCTATAGTATCGCTCAAATGATTTGCAACTGATATTACTCTTGAAGAAACAACAAAATATTTCATTGAAACAATATATATCCGAAACAAAAATTTCTCATCTTAAAATGCTTTTAGAACTCGAAGAAACTATATCTTTCATTATATCGATGTCGGTAGTATCAATTGATGCATCGTCTGACGAATGCGATTATTTTTTGGATTCCTAGGAGCGAAATTTTTAATTGAAATGAAGCAGCATATTTTGAATTCAATTCATTTGGCAACGACACCCTACAAATTTCTTTGAAGGTTTTAGCACGAACGAAATGAAATTTTTGTTGAATAACTGTTACGAATAAAAGTCTCAGAGCGAGAAAATATCCGATTTGATGTCTTTAACGAATAGCCCTCAACTATAATTTCATACGCTAAGCTTTTGTTCGTTTATTTTATAATTTTCAATATCAAAAAGAACTTTGTACCGGGTGGGTTATTGTGAACATACACATGTAAGCGATATGGTATACTCATATGCCACATTGAATGCATTTATATGAGTGCGAACGTGCTTGTTTTATCAAAGGATATTCAATTCAAATTTTAGGGCGAAAGTTGTTTCTTTTTTCACATTTCCATTGTGGGTACCTAAATTAAATTTTATACACATTTCTAAGAAAAACACAAACATAATCGCACGGTTCTTTTTGAAAAGATATTAAATTGCAATTCAATACGAATTAATATAAATAAAAAAAATTATAATATTTCCACATTTTACATATAAAGCAACAATGAAAGAGTATAAAACCCTTGAAAAGGTTATACCTCTGAAGTTAGGTGAGGTAGGCTTTTATGCCAAAGTATTGCATTACCCAAATGACAGTTTTCATTTGGTGTTGAGTGTCTTATGCCTATGGAGTTAAGTTAGGTCATTAGAAATCCAGTTTATTTCACAAAATTAGTTTCAGTTTACTTAAGAAATATAAGAATCATAATGAAATTTGTCAACAACATTTTTGCATGCTATTGCCGCAAGTATTTCTATGTTTACAATGATTTTTTTTTTTCTATTAACTTTTTCATATGTAGTATCTGAAAGTATTAAGACTATTTGAAACATATTTAGTTCACATTTGTCATCATAACTTAGAGATTTTCTTAATAAATCAAACTCTAATTCCTTAGGTTTCACATTAGTATTAACATAAGAGTTTAGCTACTACAGCAATTAGCCATCTTAGCTATTTAGGTTGAAGCATTAGTTAATTTTAGAATTTTGCTACCGTAAGTTTCAATCACCTGTGCCACCATAGGGGTTGCCAAGTGGTTTGACGCGACCTGGAATCGGAGCTCAAGGCCAAAAATTGAAAAGTTTCTGAAGAGAAAAGTCAATTGTTTCCACATGGAAATTAAACTGTGGGCGATTATATTTCACCAACAAAAAAAAAAGATCCCTAACTTTTTTTCGCATATTATTTTACATTTTACCATTTCAAGGAAAAATTATTTTATTTTTGAAAGGCCGGGAATTCCTTCTTTTAACTTGGCAACCCTGGTCCTGGTCACAATCCGTCACATAAGACCGAACTTGTTACTGGCACAAACTCCAAAATTTCTCAAGACCATTGTACTAAGTTCCGATAGAGAAAGCGCTAGAAATACAAAAGAAAATAGACAATAAACTAAAGAAGAGAGAGTAGAAGTTAATCTTAATTTCCTCTGTTTGTTTAAAAGATTTCAGAAGCATTGGATGAGAAAAAGAATGAACAGAACTCATTTTCAAGACATCCCTACCCAACAAGCTTCTCTTGCACCTTACGAATGACGGACAACTACAGAGGTAGTGCTCTACAGTACTGCCGGCCATAAGGCACGATTGGCAGATTGGATTGATGATTATACCCATGTTGGACAAGTGCAGCAGCACTTGCAAAATTAACCCTACCAATAGTCGTTGGTCCATTATTCTCAGCTACAGAAGAAATTCGCTTCTTTCCTCGACGTTTCTTTCACGAAACGCATTGCAATTTAGCAGAAATCAAGCTCAGATCACCTTCTTGTGTGAGCAGTGCTCATATAGTCATTGATTCAAAGAATGATTTCTACAAAAATAATACCGATAAATGACTTTGAACACAATTCAGTGACCGCTGAGTCCTGCTTAGCAAAATTCATTCTCTAGTTATTTCCCACTGACAAAACAGAGTCTGGGAACCCAACTGAAACTCAACTCATTGTGCCTTAATACACAATCGAGTTTCGCCACTCGCTTACGATCTTAGAATAGCTAACCAAGTTAGCGCAGGCTATCTGTCACTACAGGCACCTATGCACTCCTCTTGGCAACTTTTTTCGATGAGCTGGCAAACCACATTCAAAATGGTAAAGACTTCGGTTAGGAAAACCATTGACATCTCTCTTGTAGCAAAAGATATGTCTCGTCATCTGGATACCACACGGAGCTTCTTCCACAACAAGTTTTGGAATCATTCGTATAGAAGACATGAGTAAGATCCCAAAGTTTGGCATCTGCTGTTACCCATTGTTCGCGATTCAACTTTGTCACATAATACTTCCTACCAAAACGAATGAAATGGGCTCAGTTCAATAACTGATGGTGTATCTGTCTTTATACTGCATCAACTTTATCGTATTAGACTCCATTAAATCATCACGGTGAGTTGATGCAGACAAAGCATTTCTTAAGTCTTTTATTTCCTCACGGAGCACTCTTCCAACATCCGCAATCAATAGCAAAAGCCTTCAATTCTCTGCAAAATTTCCCCGATTGACCTAGCTTCTGCTCTAGGGATCGTTTCCACGATGACTTAGGACAAAAGCGTTTTCTGTTACGCTGAGGGTTTCACTTTAATATTTGACGGCATAAGTTATTTCTAAATTTCTTACAATTAAATAAAATTTAACTTAACTCTATGGCAAATTATTTTAAAAACTTTCAAATTGTTACAAAGTTTTTTTAAAGCTATGCAATCTACCACATGCCACATATTCGCATACACACTTTAAGCGCACATCTACACACGTGAGTACGCATATTATACGTATACTCACAAGCACTGCTTTAAGCCTTTTGAAGAAGTTGCTTTTGTTATAAATTATGCAAGTTATGTCAAGTATTTTCTGGGAAACACCTACAAACACTAACGTTACTCAAAGGGACCACATGTTAGCAAGTTAAATCTGACTGGCTTAACCACTAAGCCCTGTCGAGTTATTGATTTATACAGCAAAGAAAAGACCGTATAGCTGCCACTTTTAATTTGAATTTTAGATAAGATATTTATGTTGAAAAAAGAAATTGCCACATTTTAATAGCAATTCAGAGAGTTTGAGTTTCGCCAGCAATAAATAACTTTATATATGCGAATAATGCCTGAGTAAAATGTGTCATTTTCAGTTAAACTAAAAAATATTTGCAGAAGGAGGAAGGTCAAAAGTGCGTGAAACTGTTGTAGATTTAATCAAGTAACCTTATAAGTAACCCTTCACATTTCTTCGCTTTTATTATTTTTTTAAGTTTACACTTTAATGGGGTAACACTTTACTTCGAAATGGCAGACAGAGGTGTAGGCATAATATCGAGTTGAGAGTTTTTTAAAAGTAATTTTACACTGGCGAAATCACCTAAAAGAACGATTGCTGCGTTATCAAACACAAAATAACGCTTGTCATGTTGAAATACGAACTCAAATATTTTAAATTTAAAGAGGAGTACACTCTTTTTTTCATTTTTTCCACAACTTTTTTCAAATAAAAGGTATATTTATAATTCATAGCGAATAACCAAAACATTAATAACTTACAATATAAGTACCCACAAATTTATGCCAAAAATAACAAATACTTCCGTGCCATTTTTTGCTGGCTCCACTAGCAACTGCAAAAATAAAAACAATAAACAAAAACAAAAAACAAAAAAAAAAGCCAACAAAAAATTAAGAGAAAAATAATAAATAGCTTAAAAGCCAGGCACTAACTGTTACCAATTGAACTCAATGACAACCAGCAAAGTCCACCCGCTACCAAAAAAAAAAGGAAAAAAGTTAATGTTAACAACAATAACAAAACGGTAGTAAAATAACAAATAGTCAAACATCCTTTGGACCGAAGTATTTTCGATTTCAATGACGACTGTTTATGCAGCAAAAGTTATGGCTATAGCAAGGGTAGCAGATAAGGCTCATCAAAGTAGGAAAAAACAAAACAAAAACAAGAATTAAGCAAAAAGTATAATAAAAAAAATAATTGTAACGTTGTAAATATTATATGAGGTCATTCCTTCCAAACATTACACCTATGCTGCTCAAATTCTTCTTTTTGCCACAACTTTTCAAAAGAAAATAGTCTAAATCTACAGAAAAAATTAAGCAAACAAATTTTTCTTATGCAATTAGCCTATCAACTTTTTATACAACCACCACATTTAGCCTGGTTTTTAGATAAAAACGTATAGTTAGTTAAAAACGTTTCACCCAATAAATTGTTAAAGTATATGGGACATGAAGCGTGAAGTGTATCAGCCTGTTCGCCAAATTCATTCATTTGAACGAATAGTTTTTTTTTATTGTTTAATTCTGTTTTTTATTTGTATTATTATTTTTTTTATATATTTTTATATTTATACTTTTTTATTTTTTTTTATGTTTTCCTTAAATATTCTTTGAATTCTAATTTTAATTTTTTTCTCATTTTTTTTGTAGTCTTTTAACATTTTTTTTTAATTTTTTTTTAATTTCTTTTTAATTTTTTTTAAATTTTTTTTTTAATTTTTTTTTTATTTTTTTTAATTTTTTTTTTTAACTTGTTTTAGAATTTTTTTTTTTCTAATTTTTTATTTATAATTTTATTCTAAATATTATTTTCTTTATTTTTAAAATTTTTTTTTAGAAAAAGTCCATAAAATTACTTAGAGCTCGCCGAGGAATATTCATTTCTTAAAAATTTTTTGCAATTCAATTTAAGTCGATTTTGCCCCTAAAATAGATAAATTCTAAAAATTCACAACGATTCTTAAAAGCATTGGTCTGTGCTTTGTTATACACACAATGCATCAAAGTTGAACTCAAAAATCTAAAATTTTTCTTATATCTATGCCAGCATTATTTTAATTTTGAAAATTTATTTTACTATCAAAATTTTTTAAGTTTTATCTTCAAAAAGCTACTTAAATTATAAAATTGTCATTATCTTTACAATAGTTATAGCCATCATATAGCATTTATTTCTCAAGTAAATAATAGACAACATGTCGTATGAGTAACCGTTAATTAACATAGTGCATACAATACAGCGATTAATTCATCATTATCTATAGCTATAACTTCTGTAATCAATTAACACAAATTTTGTTGCACACTGTTATTGGCCATAATTATTGGTGGCAGTGATGGCGATGGTGGTTGTCTTATTTTTTTCTTTTGTTAAACAAATTCGTTCGTCTGCTCAATTACATGCAAAAAAAATTAAGGGTGGAATTGTTTGCTTCCGCACTTATTTCTATATTCAAAAATTTTATTCTTCTGTATCTTACATTTCCCAGAGCTCATTCAGTTTTACATAAGCCCCACCTCTCTGCCCATCAACCCCACTCAGAATTTTTTCTATTACTTCTACCTAGTGCTTAAATGGATTTTGTGTTGTGGCGCGTCTTTTCTATGGATTCGCATATTCGATTCTTTTTTTACCCAAAAAAGTCCAGACTTACAGGCGCCTCTCAGAGAGAGAAGGAAACAAAAAAACACAGTAAAACAACTTTGCTCTTTGCTGTTTGTTACTTAATTTGTATTTTCATGTTTTGTTGTTGTTTTTGCACTTGTGATTTTTGTTTTGATTTTTGTGCGTGTGTGAGTGTATTGTTTTATCGCCTAATACAACGCATAATTTTTTTTGAGAGTTTTTACGGTTGTCTTTATCCAGTGTGTGTGTGTGTTTTTTTTAGAACTCGTACAACAAAAATGATTTTTCTGTGAAGCAATTTTTATATTTATATCCTTAAACGTGACATGGTGACGTCATTTTTATTGGATTTTTATTGAAACCTTACGTTTTCTTTTCAAATGTCGTTGCCGAATTCGCGCCTTTGTGAATGTTTTACTGTCTCGGGTATTGGGTTGAGACAGGCGGAAAATAGTCTAGGCAACGAGAATTTAGTACACAATTTTGCCATATTATTATAACTGATAGCAAATGTTGAATGACAATGTTGTTATGTGTGGAGATTTTTAAACACAGCTGATTTGTTTTGCTTTCTATTTTTATTAGCCATTAAGAAATACATAATTATATTATTGTATGTGATTAAAATGAAGCAAATTGAAAGGGATCGAGCTTAAGCCAATTCTTTTCATCACTCATTGTTTGTTAAGTTTCTTGGGCTAAATTTCAATAAGTCCGTCGCCAGCTGTCGAGTTCGGTCTCATAGTTTGCTCGCAACACCCTAACACTTTTTGGCACAATGCTAAGAACTATTTTTAAGGTATGATATACAGTAAGTATTTCAAGCAACAATTTTTAAATATAATGCTTAACAATGTTGAGCAACAATATCATTTAACAACAACAACGTTTATCAACATTATTGTTAAGTGACAATAATTGGATTTAATGTTTGGTAACAATATTTTTACGTCTTGCGTATAAGCAGCTACGTTTCGCAAGAATGTGTAAAAACAATGTTCAGCAACAATTTTGTTTAATAACTTTTTTAAAAAATTTTACTAAGCAGTACTTTTAACAAAAGTAATCAGAAATATTTGTTTTACAAAGTAGCAACAATGTTTCGCTACAATGTTTCAGAGACAATTTTAGCAACATTATTTGAATGTAATGTTTAGCTACGCTTCAATGTCCAACAATGTTTTAAGAGACATGTGTAAAAAAGTGACAACAATGTGCCTCAAGAATGTGTAGAAACAAAGTTTAACAACAATTTGAAGAAACCATGCTAGGTAGCAATATAACTGCCAACATATTTAGGCACAGAATTAAGCTATTTATGACAGTGCTTCTACGTCCAATATTATTGTGTACATGGATCGATATTTTGAAATAAATCACTTTTTACCAAAATCAATGTTAATCAATATCCGTTTACGTGTACAGCAAAGGTTTCGTAATGATTATTAATATAATTGCGACATTAAAAATATTTGTTTCCGTCAAAATATGATTTCTAAGCTATTACCAAATATATGATAGAAATTGTAAAATTTTTGAGCATAATTTTGTGTGGTTATTACTAAATATATGATTATTTCAATATAACTAGTACTAGCTACTTTGGCGCAATATGTGATATGCTTACTAATTACAAATATTTACTTTCCTAATACGATACATATTGTCAGTTATTATCAAATCTCGATATATGCAATTAAAATAGTTTTTTCTGTGAAGAGTGTAAAACAAGAATACTTAAGAACAAAATGATGAAAAAATATGTAGCGCTATACGTTGAGTGGTTGACCCAGCGTCATGAGACATCCTATTCACATTAGAAGAGGACACAAGAAATTATCAAAAATTATCATGAAATTTTTTATATTTTTCTACTGCGTGCAGGAGGAATGAATAGTTGCCTTGTACAAAATGGTTTCGAAATTATATACATCCAAGTGACATAAATTTACTATAGCCCAATTTCATTTTCAATGCTACCTGAGGAAATTCTTGAAAATATGATTATAATCACCTTATGCCACATGGTGTAACAATGTTGAAAAACAATGTATAGCAACAATGTTTACACACAAAGTGAAGAAACAATTTAGAACAACAAGCAAGAATACTCAGCAACAGTTTTTAAAAGCTCATCAACAATACTTTAAATAACATGTTGAGACACAATGTTTATCAGCAACAATTAGAAAAATGCTGAAAAGAAAGAATCAAATTTGAGCATAGAAAGTTCTGTTAAAGTACATTTTAGACAGTAAGAATTTGGAATCTGATTTTTAATGGCATGTTAAACAAAAATAACCTTTAAATTAACTCATTCAAGTGTTAGAAATTTTAAACGAACTTTATTTAATTCTAATATCTTAATTTTATTGCAAAAGTAGTATTAAAATGCTGATTTCTTTGAAAGCATAATAATTGCAATTAAATTATTTTTGATTGCATTACATGGAGCTTCAATTATGATCCTTACAAAAGATTCAAAGTATTTTCTTAATTTGTCTGTTGTATTTCAAAATAAAATTTCATATAATTCCTTATTTCTTTTTCAT
Source organism: Meiosimyza decipiens (assembly GCA_963680825.1). NCBI lineage: Eukaryota > Metazoa > Arthropoda > Insecta > Diptera > Lauxaniidae > Meiosimyza > Meiosimyza decipiens. Next base: position 15,463,939 of record OY804259.1, read on the forward strand.
AAAAGTGTCAAAACTTTTAGTTATAACTCAATATTTATCGCAATGAGATTTTAAAAGCAGCACTAAATTCCAACACATTCACTGACAAACATCATAGTAACCATTAATTGTTCAAATATTTATAGCATGTCTGGCCACACCATTAAACAATCGGGCAAATAAAAGGTTAATAAAATAATAAGCTAATTTAGTCACAGTAATAATATGTAACATAAAATCATTGAAAAAAAATGTTATTTATTACAAAAACTAAATGCTAACTACCATTACATGATTACAATTCAATAATTGAAATTACAAACAAATTGAAACGCAATGGCATGCGGCATGTAACAATAAAATCCAATTTTCCAAAATATATAAGCGAAATTTTCCATTCAAAGAGCTAAAATTCTTTTAATAATACAAACAGCGACAAGTTAAGAACCTAAGTAAACCAAACCAAAAAAAAAACGGGTAGAAAATGGGCCAAATAATGTTAGCAGGATATCAAATGCTTGTAAAGGATTTCACACTGTCGTACGGAGCGATTTTGTTAAAAAAAAAAACCGAAACAAATCGATTCCCAAAAGTAAAATTCACTTTGCATACTCGTAGGCGCTCAACGACAGCAACAACAAAACAATTCACTTTAAGAAAAAATTAAATTTTCATTTCACAGACACACACACATACAAACAGGTACTGCCTATTCATTTAGCTAGGTAGTGTGGCAACTCTTTTGAAAAGGCGATGATTCGTGCTGCTTTTCCTGCAGAATTTTAAAAAGAATAACAAAGTAATGAAAAAACAACAACAGTTAATACACTGTGAAAATTTTTATTTATTTGTGTAATTTAAATAATAATTCCATAAGATATATATATGAATGAGCAGTTAAATAACTGAAATAAAAGCAAATGCCATGCCAGGGCCTATGGAATGAGCTCAATGCGCTTTCAAAACTTTGAGCCTTATAACCATCAGCCATTGAAATTAGATCATGAATGGGCTCTACGGTTTTGCTGTTGGATTTCAGCTATCAAAATTTTCTAAGGTCTAAAAGGTTCTATGTAGTGAAATTAACCTGCGATGTAAATGATTATCATAATCCTTCAAAAACTTGTCTCTCAAAAACAGTACAGAAATCGCTAATAAAGTAACCTGAATTTTTACCTAAATTTGATGGAAAAATAACACAAAAATTGTATATAAAAGAAAAGGTTCGAAAAAAATCTCTCCCAAAGGTACTTAAATCATATTTATAAAAGATTTTTTTTTGGCAAATTTTTTTTTGCCAATTTTTTCTAGCAAAAATTTTACTGTTCATTTTTTACATAAAAATAGGACCAAATTTTATTAAAATTTTTTGAATGACATCATTTTTGTGATAACACCATCGGTGATTTTATTTGCATACATTTTTTTCAAGAACTTTTTACAATTTATTTGTTGAGCTTTATTTATTGACAAAATAAAGGTCCTGATATCCGTTTTATAAAATACTTTTTTCATGACTTTTGCTAGTAGATAACTACTTTTGGGCCATTTTAAGTTTTCTTCTGAGCATAATTTTTTTTATTTTTAAAGTTTTCAATGTTTACTTAAGCGCATAGGATGAGATTTGGATTTTTGAGCATTTTGACACGAACCCTTCCTGAGGCTGTAATTCGGTAAAATTGATATCCATTTAACAAAAAGTTTATAGTAGGATACGACAGGTACAGAAAAGTATAATACTTTCAAAAGAGGTTTTTGAGATTAAAAATGGATAAAATTGGCTCAAGGACACGCCTACCGCCCATACAAACAACACACTTAAAACGCTATATTTAGAGAGCTACTTGATTTTGTTCAGATAAATTGCTCACTACGACCAAAAATAACTTACACAAGCTCTAAAAAAAGTTACTGAATTTCGAAGGAGGAGGTCGCACTTCTGACTACAAAACATTATACTGAGAATTATTTGATGTCAGAGAAGTTGCACGTCTAATTTAAAACGCTACGCAGAGAGCTATTTAAGCAAACGTTGCAAAATTCACTGTGGGTATGTTTAATCAAACCAGTCAGTAAGAATCGAGGTGGGAGAGGTACCCTTGTAATAAAAATTTAAGTTCTACACGTACTTTTCCCGTTGATGTCGGTGTAGGGTATCAAGTCGTTGGCAAGGCTAAAGATAGCACCCTTAATAGCTACATGTACATTAGATAGTATCGACCTCCATACAAAAAAAAGTTCGAATGACATCGCCCAATTTGAAAGCTAATATTGAAAGATTTTTAAGGAAAAAAAAATTATTCTTTCGGCCTCTAAATTCGATGCGATTTTGTTTTTTTTATCTCCGCCATTTGACGTCTGATCAACAAGTATAGTATATCGTTGCTAATATCTCAACATGAGCTACATTTCATTTACAGAAGTCATTTATCTAAGATTTTTTTTCGACTAGTTGTATACATTATCTCAGCTTCTACCACCCTAAGATGCCAAGGGCACATCATAAAATTAGACTCCGTTCAAAATCATAAAATTCATCTCTACAAAATTTCCTAAAATTATTGAAATTGAAAAAGTTAACAGCGAATCTAAAATTTCAGTGCAAATATTTAATCAGAAGAATAAAATCATATCTAACTCAAGTCCTAAAACTATGCAATAATTTTTTTTTCAATAGACTTCAACAGCAATAAAATTAAGCTCAACATTGATATCTTTTTCTAAGTGTAGCACAAAACTTTGTAAAAACAGAGTGGTTAAAGTGGAAAGCAGTTCAAATCTGCGCTACATAGTAGAAAAGGATTGATTTTTTTTTGGCTAATGCTACCTCATACTGGGTAAACTTTGTTGTCGTCTATCTATGAAGCGTTTTTTTTTTCTACAGTGCAATGACGCCACCAAGGATTTTTCAATACAAAGTAAAGATTTTCTTTTAAATTTTGGCCTCTGTCAAAAAATTACAACGGAAAAAAAATCGAGCTGCACTACACTGAAGTAGATGTGACACATGCGCTACATTTTTTCATACATATGAGTAGCTTATGTAAACATTTTACTTTTTGTTGCTGTTGACTCTATGATATTTTTATATGTCATGTATCTGCCTGGCAGGAAATGTTGAACGGATTTTATATTATTTTTAAGGCAGTGGCGTCACTTCACCAAAAACTTGAGAGAACCATCCACCACTGTTGGATGGTTTTATTTAATTGATGTATTGAACAATATTTAGTATGAGATCCTTGGGGGGGGGGGCAATGCGCTCCCCAGCCCTACCGAATCGACACCACTGTTTTAAGGATAGACAAAAATATTCAATTGGACTAGAATAAGAGGCCGAAAAAACCAGACTAGGAGATATGCACATGAGTAAGTTAAAAACTTAGCTGGACATAGAAATAGATCACATGGACAACTAAATAATTCACCAAGAAAAACTACCGAGAGCCAATATTTACGCAAAGAAAGAAATCTGCTAGACAAAAATGCTACTTCTAAGCAAACAAAGTTGCCTGGACTAATCCGTCCATTAAACGTTCTAAAGAGTCATCGATAGGATTATTGACTTTCCGATATATTTTGCGGCAAAAGTTCTGAGGAAAAGAATTCCAGTTTATGTAACACAAATCGCAGCAAAACCTCTCATCTCACCTATTTGATTCTTGTTGATAATTTTTAGTGCTAATGTAGTTAAAATTCATTAGATGAACCCAAACGTGCTGAAAGCTGTCACCAATGCCCCAACTTTCAAGTGGGTCAAAAAAATTTAACATAAGTTTGCGCACGTTTATTTCTTGTCGTTGTTTGTTTTGTATGCCATTGTGTTACAACAAGTCGCGTACAACTCCCACGTGATTGATTCAATGACATCAAAATGTAAAAAAAAAAGTTTTGTCCTTAGTGTGTAATTTTTATGCCTTTTTCCTATCTTTTGGAATTTATTTTTTTCCGACACTTTCGTGCTGCCACAAAAGAAAAATGTTGACAGTTGTTGTTGGGTTATTTTTTTATGTTATGATGGGTAGAAGCTGATACTTAACCTGGCTTATGTGGTGGCCTATTGACCAATAAAGAACTATGCATTATTTTAGTAGCAGCCAATGTTGATATTTATCAAAAAAAAAAAAAGCTTTTGAAGTGAGTATCCTTGAAAAGGTAACTTGCATGAAAAACGTAAGCATAATTTTGTTAAGTATTATATCCAAAGTTCTATTAATTAGCGTTGGAAATAATTCAGACAAGATATTATCTTTTAAAACTGCTTAAAAAAGTAACACCCTAAGTCAAAACATAACGTCGCTTTCGGGTAGAAAGATCCTAACTCACCTTTGTGAAATTTTACAGGAGAAAAATCTTTAAAGCTTCAAATAAAGTTTTTTAAATGCGATCCCCAAAATTGTTTTTGGATCAGTTATATGAGGTCATCGCGTAAACGTTAATGTCAAGTAATTCTTTAAATGTCATTTCCTTCAATGATTTTTTGGCACTAGAATATTTGCACCAAAAATTGGCATATTCGGCATATAGTAAAACCAGCAGTACTTGCAGCAAATTGTGATTATTTAAATATTTTATGTCTTCCTGGGAGATTAAAGAATTTGCATGCCTTTTTTTCATTAGAACTTTATCTTCTTATCGATACCAACATCGATAAAACATAGCAGAAGGTTATTGATTTATCAGCAAACAAGTCAATTTCGAGAAGAACAAAAAGTTAAGGCCTTTCTACCCGAGCTTATCTGCGCGCTCGGGTAGAAAGGGTTAGGGCAAAGAAACAACACTTAACGGGAAATACAAATATTTTACTTAAATTAATTAAAACTTGGACAGCCAACTTTTGGGACAAATCTAGAGGACAAACAAAAACATTCCCAGAAAAATCCAAAAAAAGTTCCTTAAAAACTAACCATATCATGAACAACTTAGAAGATGTCATATGGACATTATTAATTGAACAAATTAAAAACTGTATTTAAAAAATATAATGTGAGAAAAAACTCAGAAAAATTTTTCAAAATACCCAAAAACCAAAACTTGTGTGACACTGAATTCCAAACAACTGAACGAATAAAATAGTGATGAATAAAAAATATCCTTGCATTTAAAAGAACAAATTAATTTGAAAAAATCAAGGATCACCTTTCAAAAGAATCACGTGGGCAAAGAAAAAATATCTGACTTAACTAAATGAAGTAAGTATATAAACAAAGCCAAATCACAAGCAAAAAAGAACACCCTAAACTTAAAACAATGAAATGCACAAACCAAAAACTATCCTTGACAAAGATCAAATTTATTCAAATAAAAAAACTAAATGACAAAAGATTTGGGGGTTTTTAAGGTCGTTGAATTCAAAAATATTGCACCGCTGCAATAAAGTTGCACTAAAAAAGTGTCCGCAACCAGCATTGGCTTAATATATTGCAGTTGTACTGGAAGCTAGAGCCACGGACCTCAAGCTCAAGGGACATCCCAACATGGCAAAATGCTGTGTAAATGTTGGGATATTTCATATGGAACGAAACTACAGGATGAACTTGCCAATGTATAGTCAACGGTCTACTTTTATGTAAAATAATTAGTATCCGGAACTGTCAAATTAAACCGAAATAGAAGTATTTACTTATATTTCAAAATCTGGCACAATGATGGCTTTATGCGATAGTAAATTGTCGTAGTGCAAAGTTCATGAGTTGTACTCTGAAAGGAATTCATAATGCAACTTACCACGATAATCAAAGAAAACTGTCAGCGATTACTGATTTTCGAGCGACTTTACCACAATTGTTGCGTTGTGTAACGCTTCCTTTATGAAGCACCAAGACTGTTGGCTGGTTTGAACGTGAAAAACATAAGCCCATGTCTTGGCGCCATCTTGTACGCTTAACATTAAGTTAGGTTCCGTAGTAGCTCGAGAATGCACACTTTCACCGATGTGCTTTCAATGCTTTTATTAGTTAAAATTGAGCGCTTTTGGCACAAGTCGAGCGGCAAAGCTATCATGTAGAATAGTTAAAGTGGACTAATGTGTCCCTTTCGTCCCAACTCATACGACTACATTGATTTTACAGAACCAACTTTTTGATTTCTATGATATTTTTGTAGGCCGTTAAACATCGATCAGAACGAGGCAAATCAGCAATAATGTGACGGCCTACTTTTTAACACAAAAATTAAATCTCAGTTCAATTAAGTTTTCTATTGTAAAAATCGAAAAGCACTCAACAGAATGAGTAACAAAAACAGCAGCAGTTGACACACTGAGTTACAGATCAAATTTCCAGCGTAGTAACTCAGGATAGTGCTGCCAACATACTGGCAGAAAAATGATGGCAGGATCGTCCAAATTTTTTCGTGCACATTTTTAAATAAGTGGTTATTTGTAGTAGCCACTGACGTATCAAAATATCTGCAATTAATGGACAATCGTAAAAATTTTTTCGTGCACATTCTTAGAAAAATTTATTATTTGTAGTAGATAATGCTGTATAAAATATCTACGATCATTGGATCACCGTCCAAGTTTTTTTGTGCACATTTTTAAAATGTGGTTATTTGAAGTAGATACCGACGTATCAAAATATCAACAATCATTGGATAATCGTTCAAATTTTTTCGTGCACATTGTTGGAAAAAGTGACTATTTCAAAATGTTTTTGTGCACACGTTACGTTATAACGTACCAAACACATTTTTTATTTATTTTTATTAAAGTTTTACGTTTTAAATAAGCACCCAGTAGTTAATATTCAACATATTTTGTGCACATAAGAACAATTTTAAATTTTATTATACAATTTGTACCATGTTGATTTAATGCTTTCAAAATCCATAAATTTTAAGCTATGGCACATAAATAATACATAAATATTTAGTGATTTCAACGCTAGAATAGTGGATTAAAATCTCAATGGCATTTAAAAACCTGTGCCATCACTTAGCTGCAACACAATGCAGACAACGGTGCTTAAAATGCAATTAAGTCATTTTACAGAGAAAATCACCAAATGCAAATATGGTGTCAGCATTTAACATAACCATAAAAATTTATACGCTTTTTGTTTAAACTCCTAAAATATTTAAACATCATTTAGTTGGTAACGCAGCACAGGTAGGTTGGTGCATAGATAAAATATTAAGTCAGCGGTTTTTGCTCATCATCAGCAGAGGACTACAACAGAGAGAGAGAGAGAAAGAGAGAGAGAGGGAGAGAGTGCCTTGTCCACTTTTACTTCTACTTCAACTGATGATACATTGCTGCTCCAACTAAAGTTTTTTTTTTCTTTTTCTTTTCAGAGTACAGGTACTGGAGGCAGCGTACAAAGTAGACCATGCAGTTGAAGGTTCCCAAAGCAAACGTCAATTATTAGCCTAGCCTACTTTGGCTGAAGTTCGTACAGTAAGTGTGGAAATTTCTACTTTTTCTTGCTTCAGTTTTTGTAATTTTTATTAAAGTGTTTATGAGTAGCAGCAGCACTGCATTAAAGTTGAATGCAAATAATTCTTACCATTATGTTTCTACTCCCATTTATTACAATTTTTTTTCTCCTACTTTTTTATATTGTTATTAAACGTTATTGTTGTAAAGAAAGGGCACATATACGAAGTAGAAAATAAAACAGAAAATATCAAAAGTTTTTAAATGGGTCGCATGTGTTACAATTTGTGTTGCCTTGTTTGCTGAAGTAAATGATAAAAGGTTTATAATGTTTTCACTTGCTGCAAGCATTCAAAAATCTTTGTAATTTTTATCTATTTTTAAATATTACGCCTTTTACAAAGGTTATTCAAGAATATTCAAAAATAAAAGTATTATAAAGTTTAATAAGCTGTTATTTAAGTTTGCATTTTTTTTTTTACTGAGGACGTTTTTTATGCATTGAATCAAGATTTCTAAAGAAACTTCTTTTTTAATATTTATAGAGTTTAGCTAATATAGCTAAAAGCTATCTTAGTTATTAAGAATGTTACAATATATCATATTAATATTCTATATTATTATTCGATTAACATAGTGTGATAAATTTTTGAATCCTTCCAGAAGAACAATTGCCAAATAAGGTATATAAGTTAGGTTTGATGAAGCAGTTGCATGCAAATATCCACCGAAGATGGCCAGAATCTCAAAAAATCATGGTTTTGTACCATAATTTTAAAAATGTTTTCAGCCAAAAATTCAAGGAATGTCATCGACTAGGCACTATATTCATCCGGTATGGGCCCGTCTAAACTTATCCTGTTTCCAAAACTAAAATTGTCACTTCGAGGAAGACATTTTGATAGGGTTGAAGCCATAAAAACAAATTCTCTTAAGAGCTGAAACCTATTTATTAGTAATTCTATGAAAAATGTGTAGATGACTGCATCCGGCCCTGGCCCAGTTGTTTTATAAGCGGGTAGGCTTTCTTATAAAGGCGACATAATAAATTTTGTTTAATAAATAGTTTAGTTTTCCTTATCAATTCCGAATACTTTTTTACACAAAATATGCAGCTATACGTAAGGAAACAATTTTTCCAGCTATTTTATAGTTTATTTAAAACAAAAAGTAGCAACAATTTATCTACCAATTTGAAAGTGCTTCAAGCACTCACAATCCTAATAACTTTAAAAATCAACTTTAATCTACTGTATAGTAAAGCTTTTGTCTATCTCTGTCTTCCGAAAACTTTATCCGCATAACGTCTCGCATCAGTCATTAAAATTTATTTAAACGAATTTTACTTCATAAAAGCGGTAGCAACATCAACCTACATTACGCGGGTCAACTGAGCTCTTAGCTGCATGCTGCTGCACGATAATATGTGCCAGTCCACAGCTGTTCACTTAGTCAGTAAAAATAAAAGGGGAAAGCGCCTAAAAGCATAATTTAGTTTTTTTTTTGTATTTTAGCAAATTTGAGTAATAAAATTTATTTAATATGAATTTTTTGATTGAGTTCTTTCATAAATTAAGTGCAGTTTTATGAAAAAGTGTTTGCTTTTCAAATTTAATTTTTAATTTTGTCATAAACTCAAATGAAATATAGTAAAAATTTATTTGCTAAATTAATTGAGAGAGGTAAGGTTAGTATGCTGTAGAGCAGAATACTTTCATATCACGCAACTGATATCAACTTCGCTTTATAAAACCATGCAAAACTAAAAGTGGCATTCAGCGCTTCTATCGAATTGATCTGAAACTGTCTGGAAAAACTTGGTCTCATTTTACACAAATTTATTCAATTTGTTGTTTCCTATTTTGGTATAAACGTGTCTTTTTTTCCTAATAAAAAATTATCTCAAAGCATAAAGCCGCATAAATGATTATCTTAAAAAAAAGGGTTTTAAATCAAATCTGATACAGTGGAAACCCGAAAATCTCAATTATATAGAAAACTTAAGTGAATTATTGAATGAATTTATTGTCGGCATAAATAGCATTTGATAATGTTTGAATACCCTACACTAAGCGTAGAATCACTTTGTCATTCCGTTTGTAAAGCATAAAAGGTGGCGCAGCAGCTATAGAAAAGTATATGTATTCGTGATCAAAGTCATCCCGTCTGTCCATTTATCTATGTCAGTTCTCATAGATAGATAAGATAATTGACTATAACTTGCAGCACAGACTACATACACACTCAAGCAGAGTTATTGGGAGTGAAAACGGACCAAATCGGTTCAGGTTAAAACGCTATATTAAGAGTTATTTTATGTATTGCAACCAAATTTTTTATAACCAAATTTCACACATAGACAAAAATTAAGTACGTTCTAGCATCAGACAAAAATTTGGAAAATATCAAAGCGAGGGTGTGGCACCTCCCATACAATCACAAGTTTCAAAAAGCTACACAAAGGGCTATTTAAGTAAATTTTTTCGAATTCAATGTGGGTAAATTAAGTCAAAAGGGACCGCACGTAGTTAGTGTGGTGGAAGAAATACCCTTCAATAAGAATTCGAGACATTGGCTTACTGTTAACGCAGTATAGGGTATTTACTTTTTGGCTTGATCAAAGGTAACAATATTATGTGCAGTGTTTTTCGAGGTATCAGCTGCTGGAGTGTTGGCGCTCTGCCAAAAGAGTTATTTCACTTTCGTCATTAATTTAAGGTCTGAAAACTAAGAATTTCTGCCAGAACCATTTTTCTGTAGAGCACTAGGAATAACCCTTTGAACAGTTATTTTGGTTGAACCAATATTTTTTTTTTTTTTTTGGCTATAGTTGACAAAATCGCTACGCAAACTTTTTCATTAATTGCTGGACATCTTTCTCATTCAAAATGCTATCATCTAGTCTAAGAGACTCGTATTATAAAAAACGTCACTTTCTCGAGGAAAAATAACCCGCTTGTTTTGATCAAAACGATACTCACGTAAAAAACAATCGTAAGAAATGAAAAAATCAGTTTTTCTTTAGACATTCTTTAGTTTTTTGGCCTACAAGCTCGAAGAAAATCAAGTGCCGTATATAGCTGTGTTGAATATACAAATTTTTCCGGACCGATCTGAAATCACAGCTAAATAATAATTAAGCTGACATCAATAAAAATTGCCTAACGTATGCAGAAATCATTTAATTCTATATATGTTTTGAGAAAATTGCATGAGATTTTTTGCTGTGATTTTCATTATCAATATTTGTCTAAAAAAATTGCATGAGAACTTTTGAAGTGATTTTCCTTTGCAATGTTTGAGCCAATTTAGTGTGAATTTTCTTTTTAACGTTTGTGCTAAAATAAAAAAATATCTAATTCAGGAAGAAGTGCGAACATAACAACTTTGTTTGCTCATTTAAAATAATGTTAGCTATGATTTGAAGTAATTTTTTATCAGTGTTTACAGTAAAAATGTACTATAAAAATAGTAGGTGTGAAAAGTAAACGCTTTTGTCAACATCACACTTCCTTTTTTTATCTTTCGTTATCTTCCGCTTGTCTTTTTTTCTACTTTTTTTTCTGAATGGCAGTCTTGTAATAAATAACAAGCATTTCACGCAACGACAAAATCAAATATTGGCTGACATAGCACGTCACCTACTACAACACGACAAAGGGGAAAATACTCAACATATCCCTAGAAAAACAAATAAAAAAAAAACCTTTTGGTTTTTAACTAACAAAAGAGCGTAGAGAAATATTACTTTTTAACTTAATTGGTTTTTCTTGTTGTAATATTTAACACTTTAAAATGTCATAAGAGCAATGAAAAAAAAAGAAACAACACAGACAAAATACCAAAGTTAAGTGTTGTCAAGAAAAATAAACAAAAAAGTTAAAGAAAAGGCTAAAAACATTTGGTAGCATATTGATGGGAATTTTGACTTTAATTAAATCGTTGCTCGAGAAAAATAAAATATTTCTTAAATTTAAAATACAATACATACGATATTCCTTTATGCATATGCTGCACGTACAGAAAAACCAAAATTGCACAATGTTAACTTTTAGCAACATCATCATGACTGGCAATTCAGTTTAACCTTTAAATTGCACTTCGTTGTACATACCTGTAAAGAAAGTAAAAAAAAGAGTAGGGTGAAAAAACCCCGAATTAGTATTGATTGGATTTGTGTGCAGAAAATTACAACAACAAAAATATTTTAACTTAAATTTATTTGACCCTGAGTAGGTGGGTGTTGCGCACTGTAGGGACTTTAAACGAAAAATAAACAACAACAAAAATTACTGAACTGCACGAAAATTACAATGAGTCACAAATTATGGTCATGTAAGTTAAAAAAAAAAATTTATAACAATAATAAATGTCAAAAATAATGCAATTCGGTCGCAGCTTAATTTTATTTATGAAATGATTTTTTTTTTTTAAATATCGAAAAAATTTCATTGATTTTCGTGTTAGTGAACGTTTCGAGTAATCGCATGAGACTTTGAATAAATATATATTTTTTGTGTTGTATTGGAACAGAAAATAATTTAAAATTATTTTACTGAGCTAACTTGTCAGTACAGTTTGTAATAACTTAAAAAAAAATTACACAAAACAAAGGCTAATTCAACAAAAATCCATTGCTAAATGCAATCATCAGTGACCTTTAAACTGATAAGTAAGAGATTCTCAGGCTGCTATGTATTCCTTTTTTGCATAGATTTGTTGCGAACTCAACCAAAAAGTGAAACAAATCAAAGGCAAAATTCGTTTTACTGTTTTTTATCATTATTTTGTAACTTTTTGACATTACAATTTTCTTGCAGGCGCTTCGTCGCTTTCTTGCGAGACGCCACGAAGTAGCAAGCGCAAATCTCATATTCTTCATCCCATGTTGGACATTTATGGTATTTTAGTTGTGATTTAAAAGAATGGTTTCAATTTGGCGCTATCATGCTCTGCATGTCGAACATGGTATGAAATTTGCAAAATAATTTAAATCATTTCACATGATTATAATGCGTTGAATTTTATATACCTCTGGTTTTCGAAAAAATTGTTCAGAGATATGAAGTAACTTCGATGATATAGTCCATATTGAGCCATTGTAAGCATATGAGTTAATTTAACTCCACGAGAGCAGCATTGAAGAGAACAGCTACAGAGTTTAACCCATTTAGCTCAGTTTTTAGTATGGGAACAACACCTTCTAACGAAATGTGTTGGATTTAGCACTTTTCTCATATTTTTCTTTCATAAAATTAGCTTCTAGCTTTGACGAGTTAAGCTTAGTGATTTAACCCATTTTGGACACTTAAAAAATATATGAAACCTTTCCTGAAATTAATAAACAAAGATGGGTAAGATGGGTTCATAAAACTGATATTTTTCTTACGAATTAATTGGAGTAAATTCATTATATAATCTACATGTTTACTAAATCTGTGCAATGAGCTGATCGAACATGGAAAACTCCATGCCAGTATTAAGCAATTGCAACTCATGAGTTTTGAGCTACTCGTTTCTTCAAGTATCGACTTTTTTCTTACTGTATGGCTTACCGCAAATTTCATTTTTTTAGCTCGAGTTAACCCGATTTACGGACGTGCACTCAATGAGTAATGGTATTGCATATTTCAAAATTTTATTTTCGATTTAAAGCCACAAAATTTGGTGTTGAAAAAGACTATACTTAAATTTAAATCAAATATTAAATCATAAGCTTTTAGGGTAGAATAATACGATCTGAAATTTCAACAACTTTTTTCCAAACCTATCTCTTTTCATCTGTATAGTGGTCAAAAAAGGTAATTAAAAAGGCAGTAACCAGGATAGTTAAACCATTGAACACATTTCACAAGATACCAGAATCAAAAATTAACCCAAACATTTTTCAAATCAATTTCTATTGAAAAAACTTCTCTGGTATTAAGACATTTGGTAATATAAACATCCACTGAGCAAAAGAAGCGCTGAAATATGCAATAAGCCATGGCAGCTTCCATGCCATAATAAATCGTCAATGAAATTTTATGAAGCTTGATATGGCAAGGTTTGGGTATACAGGCATATATTGAACAAAATGTGGGCGGCACTTTAAAGGTACCTCATCCGAGGTACCTCCCATATAAGCAAAAACTTTGAAACGATATGCACAGAAGAATATTCAATCAAAATTTATAAAAAATTGAAAGAGGTCTGTCTAACAGTTAAATGGTCGGGTAAGTTTCTAAAAGATGAGTGGGCACATTACCATGAACAAATTTTTTAGTGAAATAGAATTTTAGTACTACGTTCGATACGAATGATTTCAAACACAACATTTTTCAATGATAACTTGACCCTTAGCGAATTGCCTGCTATCTTAAATACTAATGCTGCATTAAAACAAAAGTTTCACTTAAATACTGCATTGAAACATAAAACAAATTTAAGGGAATATTTGTAAAATTCTTCTATGCTTTCATATAATTCATTAGGAAAAACTGACAAACCAAAAAATTGTGCCAAACTTTGTTACTCTAAGGAATTGTACCCAAAAAAAAAAAAGAAAAACCTACTCAGGAACCAATAACTTCATTTTATACCAAAATCAATGATTTAGTTGGTCAGTGGGCGGGTGATAATGAATGGTGCAATGATGAAATTCATGTAGTGGAAGCCACAAAACCGCACAGCAGGCTGACATGCAGTCAGACAGACAGACAGACAGACAGATAGTAAAACCGATATGAAGTAGCACACAGTATGGTTAGCAGACATTCGATCACGATTTGTTGCACGATAAAACCGAATAAAGTTTTCCACAATACACAAGCTATGCGAAATTAATTATTAATTATAATTCAAAGTACTATAGAGAGGAGAACTTGCTCTAAAGTGCTATAAATACATTAGTTCGTATTAAATTTAAGATTGATAAGCTGAATGTGTATGGATATGCAAAGTTTGCAAATTATATAGACCAAAAAAACAACTAAAGTGGGCAGTGGGTCGTATGTTGCTGATTTGCATTCAGGTGGGTGTTCAGATTTTATTGACTGGCTGCTATGCAGTGGATTTGATCTATCGCGTTGTAAAGAACTTTGCAACTTTTGTTGTTTGTCTGACAATCAATTCAAATGTCGCCAACAAAACGTTTGTTTGTGGAACTACAGATACTCTTAAGATAAATTTATATACCTAGGAATAAACTATTTCACTATGTTAGCGTTAAGGGTGGCACGAAATATATTGATTTCGACAATTTTAGGTTTATAAATCTAAAAAAAAGAAATCAAAGGGATCATGATGTTAAGTTTAGGGCAGAACATTCCTAAAGTGCGCTGTGATGTACTCTACCCACCCCGGTAGTGTGCTACATAAATAGCTTAGTTGAACTTGACATAGCACCACGTTGAAGATTTGTACTTTGAATATCTTGAAATTTTTTAAGATTGAAATAAAATTAAAAAATTTTATTTTCAATACTTTTCAAAATTAAAATAATTTTAAAGTTGTTTGTGTTAAAAATAAAGGGAAAAAATGTTGTTTTTACTATTTTCAACTTCAAAATTGACGGCTTTAAGTCAAAAAATAAAATTTTCAAATTTGCAATGCCATTTTTCCCTGAGTGCAATATGGAATTTTAAAATGGATGATCAAACATTTTCAGTAAAATTGTAAAAGGTGCTAAAGCTTAAAACGAAATGATGACTGATGAAAGTATGTAAGTTCCAAAAGTGATGATGCTGACTTACTTCACCTGGACGAAATAGACGTGATAACAGTTCTACATCAACTATTACTATGCCATATTACTACCATAGATGGTCACGACACTGAAAGGCATTCCTATTACATTTCGAACCCGACCAAATGGGCGATGCCACGCCCCCTCATACAAGATTAAAATCAGTTTGGTCACCTTTTTGACGCATATGAATAAGGCTTGTTGGTACATATATGTATATATAAAAGGTATGAGAAAAAGTAAGCATCAGTGAAAAATATTTTGATATCGTCTTATTTTTTTTTTTTCAGTGAGTTTAATCAAACCAAATACATCGCCCCACATACCGGAATGGGCAGGAAGACTTCTGCTGTACTAACCAGTAAGAAATATTTGTTGTTAAGGCGTCATGAAGCACACTTGAGTGAGAATGTTCAAAATGTGTATTGTGGACAGAATATATTCTGATTGATAAAAAAAATTGTTTCGTTTTATTTAACATTTAAGTATTTTTTGGTACACCCTTACTATTTGCTGATTTCTTGTTTGGTTTTATGGAAAATGGTTTTAAATTCAATTCGATTAGCTTGTAACTTGTAATTTATGGCAAAATTTTAAGGTACAAAACTAACTACTTATATGTACACTTACAAATGATTTGCAGTTTTAGTTGTTATTGGTTTTTGTTGATGCAGTTGTTGTTGCTGTTGTTGTGGTTATTGCCAGTGCATTGTTTAACAATTGCAGTTACAAATGTACAGCTTTAGTTGATATTTTTGGTTACTGCATACAAATGCAGTGGTGTTCATTTCACTTGTGTGTCAGTTCTCTCTATCGCTTTTAGATTTTCAATTTGCAGCATTGAATTATTAATGTTATCGTTGTTCTAAATTAGGGTGCGATTTTTTTTTTCATTGATTTAAAGAAGTCCGACGGATTAAAAAAATATATCATACCAAGCTTGTTCACTTGAGTAAATTAAAAAAGGACAAAACCATACACATATGCTGTCAACAATAAGGCACACACAACCTCGCGCAACTGGACAGAACGTCCCAATTGACATCTACAACTTCAAGGTAGTTTGGAACTTTGTCTACCTTGACACTGCTATAAATTTTGATAGCATCACCTCAGCAAAAATCAAACGAAGTACAACTCTTGTCCAATGACGCTCCTGAGCAGGAATTGTGTAGTTAAGAGGCTCTCTATAAGACCGGATGAAGATATTCTCGATAATTTCAAGAGCGAAATTCTACATATAATATTCGGTGCAGAGTGTGTTTAAGGACTTTGGAGCAGAAGATTCAACCACAAAATATATCATATGTACAGCGACATCGACTTGGTAAAAAAATTGCACATCAGTTGCTTAAGATGACTAGGGCATCAGGATCTCAGAGTCTTATCGAAATCGAGACCAGAGGGATAGATAACGCAGTAGAGAAAGGCTTCGCTTAAGATGACACGCATAAGGGACCTCTAACGACTTGGAGTACTCAACTGCAGGCAGTAAGCTTAGCACCATGATAACTGAAGAAGCTTTGTGGTTCAGGCCTAGGCTCTATAGCACTATCTAAGTAAGTAAGTTGAATACTTCCTATTAAAGGTCTCTCAGCCCCGAATATTGCGAATAGAGGTTTCGAGTATATCACAAGGTTCGATCCGACACCCAACAAATATTGATTTGAAATCTTTTCAAAGGCCGATCAGCCATCTTGTGAAATGTATTCTACGAGCTTCGGAATATCACAACGCTACAACTATTAGTATGAAGTTCTATTAAAGGTCTCTCACGCCACAAGTATTACGAAGCACGATGTTATCATGACACATTCACAGCACCGATTGAAAATAATTCCCCTTCACCAGTGATGGTGCACTTATGTTATGTTTTCTTTAAATCAGTTGCGAATCATAAATCCGTTGGATCTTTTTTTTTTTTTTGCAGTGCTGCCACCCGGCTGTTTTTCTTATTTCCTTTTTGGAATATATTTCATATTCGCGATAATTTAAGTTTAGCTATATTTGTTATAGATGTAATAAATAATATTTAAAAAAAAAATTATAGGTATATATTAAAGCGATTTAGTTAAAATTATACTTCAATTTGTTTGTATACATTATTTGGGACGACTATTGCTCTGCTGAAAATCGTTGCTCGTAGTTTGATTCTCCGACGCTTCTGAACTAATTTCTTTGGAAGTAGGCTTCAGTACTTTCTAATAAGTTGTAACTTTTCTATGCTTAGATAACATAGATAAAAACACATCACAAAGCGAATGCTAGCACTCATCTGCTTTTTTGTGCCAGCTGGGGCTTGTAGGCATTGTAGTGCCATGCAGTGCAATGCAATGTTGTCATCGAATATGTTCTTAGCGTAACAGCTATAATAACAATTAACTTAAACTTGAAACTTTTTGCTATAAAAACCAATTGCATTACTGCTAATGACAGTCCAAAGAAGAAATTATTTAAAAAATATCCATAGCGTTCATAATTAATTAAGATTTTGCAACTCAAACACAATGTGTGGATGGCTTCCGGTAAAGTAATGCTTCTCTAAAGCTGCTATAGTTCCTATTTGACTTAAAATAGAACAGTGAAATATAGCAGCAACCACCCTAAACCAATGTTTGCTATTGAATTTATAACAAAATCTGCATCTGCCGAAAATTTAGGTCAAATCTTTATCAACTTTCGATCAAATAGAATTGGCTCAAATGGTGTGGAAAATATTTAAGCTGCTCACTATTAAATTGCAATAACATTCAAAAGATATACGTAATTGAAGGAAGTGCGTCGTCTTTGCTTATTTATGCTTCATTTAACACATTGCTAAGAAGAGTTGGTAAGCGATACGTACACTGAACCGAAATTTTAAATTTAGATAAGGAATCTTAGGATTCGTTTTCTTTTGTCAATGTAACAAAAAACTCTTTTGAAGTGATGTATTGAAACCCGCCTCTTCAAATCGTCGAATTTTCAATGTTTTGCTAAGCATTAACTGTGACTTGATCATAGATTTTATATATAAATCGGTTGCAATTTTATGTTGAATTGTGAGTTAATGTCTCTTTTAATGTTTGACTGACACTGTGTCATATTTTTCGTTCAAAAATATTAATTGCTGCATTTAGTTCCAAACTTAAAGTAACACTATATCCAAATAATAATAGCACTAATGGTCTTACTCTAATCAGTAGGGATTTCTATTTAAATAAAATATAATAATAAAAACTTGACAAATCAATGCTATCCTAATTGCACAAAGCGGCTCATTAATGAATTTCCTCGAAATTTTACGTAATTACATGCAACGACTGACAACACTGGCAACAGCAAAGTTAAAGCATCAACGGCGCCAAGCCCAAGTAATAAGTAGGCAACATAACCCACAAGCAACAGCAACGGTAACAACAGAAGCAGCATAAGCAGCAACACCAACACCATAAGCAGAATGATGAAAGCCCCAGGAAGTTGTATAACTTTATTATGAATTAAGGTCAATTCTGAAATGAGCCAAAGTTATACCCACGAGGTATGAAATGAATCTACACAACAACAAAAACTGAGTGAAAGGAACTTAATTAGAAAACGCAAGAAATGCGACAGCTTGAAGAGCAATCAAATTAAGCGAATGAAGAAAGAAAGGAGTAAGGTGATATGAAAGAAAAGGGAAAAAATTAAAAATCACAACATTGCTAAACAAAAATGAAATTTTAGGAAACAGGAGTGAGAATTCAATAGAAATGTAACGATTTTTATGATTTGAATATTTGAATAGTATTTTCTTAACCTCTTTTTCTAGCTTAAGTGCTTTCAATACTCTTACACATCAATGGTCAAAAAATTGCTTATTTTTTTTTGATTTTCTTTTAATGAATACAAACATATCTGTCTGTATGTTATATAGAGATCTAAAAACTACTGAGCCGACTGAGCTCAAATTTACAGGCTATATTGGTTTTGATATCAGAAAGATTTACATTAGAGTTTTAACTTTTTCAGACATCGGGGCGTGGTGCCTACTATACAACAAAAACACTTAAATTGCTACTTTTGGTACCAAGTTGTATAATTGATACATAGGCCCAATTGGCCGCAGTAAAGACAGCGTAATTTCCTGGCAAGGTTGTACAACGGGGAGCGCGCGGGCAAAGCCGCGGGTGCAGCTAGTAATATACGCTATTATATAAAGCGTTTGTTTGTTTATATGTAGGGTTTAATCTCTGTTACTACCGATTCTTAAAACTTTTCTACTAATAGAAAGCTACACAATCCCTGAGTAACATAGACATAATTTAGTTTTCATAGAAATAAGGGCGTGGCACAAACCATGCAACAAAAACACTTGAAATGCTCTATCTTGGCGCCTACGTTAGCAGGAATTTGGTATGAGGATGCATATTAGCAATGCTAATGACCGCACGAAATCAGAATGTGATTAGACAACGGGGCGTGGCACCTTATATGCAACAGATACACTTAAATGCTATATCTGGAGACTTATCATAGCAAAAGATTTGAAATTTGGTGCAAAGGTGTACATATATTGTCAATGCTAAGCATTACAAAATATGGAGGGCGTGGCGCCTTTTATGCAACAAAAACGCTTTAAACGCTATATCTTGGTATATACTCGCAAAATGCAAACGGGATTGGACAATAGACCGTGAATCCTTCCATACATGGCTGCTTGGCTTGCAGTCGTCCGTGTAGAAATTAAGAAGGAAAATGTCGACCAAAATGGCATTTCTGCATTTTTGATCAAATTTAAATTCAAAATTGATTAAAATCGAATGTGATTGCTTATATTCAAGGTCAAAGGTCACAACGATACATGCGTTAACCTTTGCTACGCCTTTTCTGTAGAAAATCTAATAATCTTTAACTTTTAACCAACCACTATTTAATGTACCACCCATAGCAACCGAGATATTTAAAATGACCACAATCTTTTTTTTGTGTTAATTTTAACCCAAGCACGAATGGGTTAAAAACAAGTAACGAATGTTTATGACGTTTTTATTTTTTTTTTTTGCAATGTCGTTTGAAATTTTAATATTGCATTTCATTGATAGCGACCTTTTGTTCATTGAAACGTCAATTTTTGAAGTTATTATGCTTTACATTGTAATGCGCATCAAGTTTTCAATATATTTTATTCGTCGGTATGTATCATTTCGTTGGATTGTATTAAGTATAAATTTAATATGGGCAGCGTTTTGAAGTACTTAAAGCTTAATTTTTGGAGGTTTTCGTTTTACTATAAGTGTCCACAGCTTTAAGATAAATCTTCATAAAAATGTCACCGATGAATGCAAGCACTAAGGTTTTTTTCTTTTTTTTTCTTTTCTTATTGTTAGTATTCAATATCTTCTCCCTTTTTAAGATATTAACGTAGCACTTGACATCATTTTTGGGTCAAGTGAAATATATTTCTTCAAAATTACATAGTGAAAAGCTACATGATACTTTAATAATAAATAAGATTTTAGCAGAAATCAGAAGAATGATTCGAACTTAAGCGAAATTTTGCCAAAAATTATGAAAGAATAAAGCAATGGAAACCCAAGACATTATCGCTTAAAATATTCTTCTGCTGAAGAAAAACGCCTTAGGCGTCATTATTAAAAAAAACTATACGAATCTCGGACTTTTTGTTAATTAAAATAAAACATAAATATTCAAGTGTTTATTCATAAAATAAATATGAACTAAACTTCACAAAACTGGATTAGAAAATATGGAAATGACACGTTAAATTTTCACAAATTATTACATTGAACTTGCAGTCATTTCACAAATTTGCACATTTTTCGTGCTCATGTCACTTAATGTTTTTTTTTTCATTACATTATCTTGAAAGACTGCCTCAAGCTTACCTAACTTAGCCTTGCTTAACCTAACCTAACCTAATTTAACCTAAGATAACCTAACCTAACCTTACCTAACTCAACCTTACCTAACCCAACCTTACCTAACCCAACCTAGTCTAACCTAACCTAACCTAACCTAACCTAAGATATGCTAATCTATTCTAACCTAATCTTACCTAACCTAAGATATCCTAACCTAACCCAAACTAAACTAAGCTAACCTAAACTAACCTAACCTAACCTAACCTAACCTAACCTAACCTAACCTAACCTAACCTAACCTAACTTAACCTAAGATAACCTAACCTAACCTTACCTAACCCAACCTAACCTAACCTAACCTAACCTAACCTAACCTAACCTAACCTAACCTAACCTAACCTAACCTTACCTAACCCAACCTTACCTAACCCAACCTTACCTAACCCAACCTAGTCTAACCTAACCTAACCTAACCTAACCTAAGATATGCTAATCTATTCTAACCTAATCTTACCTAACCTAAGATATCCTAACCTAACCCAAACTAAACTAAGCTAACCTAAACTAACCTAACCTAACCTAACCTAACCTAACCTAACCTAACCTAACCTAACCTAACCTAACCTAACCTAACCTAACCTAACCTAACCTAACCTAACCTAACCTAACCTAACCTAACCTAACCTAACCTAACCTAACTTAACCTAAGATAACCTAACCTAACCTTACCTAACCCAACCTAACCTAACCTAACCTAAACTAACCTAACCCAACCTTACCTAACCCAACCTTACCTAACCCAACCTAATCTAACCTAACCTAAGATATGCTAATCTATTCTAACCTAATCTTACCTAACCTAAGATATCCTAACCTAACCTAAACTCAACTAAGCTAACCTAAACTAACCTAACCTAACCTAACCTAACCTAACCTAACCTAACCTAACCTAACCTAACCTAACCTAACCTAACCTAACCTAACCTAACCTAACTTAACCTAACCTTACCTAACCCAACCTTACCTAACCCAACCTAATCTAACCTAACCTAAGATATGCTAATCTATTCTAACCTAATCTTACCTAACCTAAGATATCCTAACCTAACCTAAACTCAACTAAGCTAACCTAAACTAACCTAACCTAACCTAACCTAACCTAACCTAACCTAACCTAACCTAACCTAACCTAACCTAACCTAACCTAACCTAACCTAACCTAACCTAACCTAACCTAACTTAACCTAACCTTACCTAACCCAACCTTACCTAACCCAACCTAATCTAACCTAACCTAAGATATGCTAATCTATTCTAACCTAATCTTACCTAACCTAAGATATCCTAACCTAACCTAAACTCAACTAAGCTAACCTAAACTAACCTAACCTAACCTAACCTAACCTAACCTAACCTAACCTAACCTAACTTAACCTAACCTTACCTAACCCAACCTTACCTAACCCAACCTAATCTAACCTAACCTAAGATATGCTAATCTATTCTAACCTAATCTTACCTAACCTAAGATATCCTAACCTAACCTAAACTCAACTAAGCTAACCTAAACTAACCTAACCTAACCTAACCTAACCTAACCTAACCTAACCTAACCTAACCTAACCTAACCTAACCTAACCTAACCTAACCTAACCTAACCTAACCTAACCTAACCTAACCTAACCTAACTTAACCTAACTTAAGTTTCCGATTTTTAGTCCATATTTCATTCTTTTATATCAATTAACTATTAATTTCTAACGAAGCGATAAAAATGCCAAAAATGATCTTATAACTCAAAACATTATTTTGTTCAATTCTGAAAAATGTTTATACAATGTATTAACATTTTTTTTTATTTCAAATACAGACAGTTATTCAAAATATGGTGGTGGTTTACCTAAAATATATAGTACATTACTGTAATATTTAATTCAGACATTTTTCCTCTCTCAGTGTATTTGCAAAACAAAACAAAATTCCAAATTTTCGAGCCATATAAATATTTTGAACTTTACTACAAGTATTTGCGCCTTTAACTGCTGTTAATTTCCGAAAAAGGTTGATTTTTTATCACCTTACCGTTATGATCGGCTTCCTGTTCAAGCTTTTGTTTCAAACTCACCCACACCAATTTACATACGATAATTTTTTAACTAATCGAAAGTTGTTTTATATCTTCACCATAAATAGAACTTAAAATTCAATTAATATTCACGACTGTTTTTGTATTAGGCATATTTGTATAAAATTTTAATATCTTATACGATAAACAAATTTAAAAATAACCAGTAATTGAATATATTGTATAAAATTTGTAGTATTTTACGCATGTGTCATTTAAGTGACTCAATATCGATTGAAATTAAAATTGAAATGAAAATTGTGTGTTAAATAAACTATGTTTTTGACTGCATCACAATCCAGAAATAGAACTTAAAAATTATGTACTTAGTTTCAATACTTCATCAAAATATGAGTTCTGTGCAAAAATAGCGACATATAAAAATAATATTTAGGGAATTCACAGGGTGTCGCATGTCATATAACTTTATATTAATTTTAAAAATGTTGGTTTCATATGAAAATAGTACAAGACAATGCAACTCTGCATCCTTTGTTTTCCGAGTGTTCTATTTAATTTCCTATTTAACTGAGACAATCGTATTGAAGAAAGAAAGTGACAATAATCTTTGTTAAACAATAAATTTTAGCTGAGAATCGTATTGCTAACACATACTGTGGTTACTCACACATTTCGTATTTCTTCCAAAATATGATTTATGTACAAGTTAAGACCTTATGACACCAAGTGAATTCTTTGATTATTTTTCCCAAAAAAAAATTTTTTCCCTAAACTGCTGAAATTCTGCATGAAGCTAAGGCTAATTTCTGTAAATTTCGTATAAGCCTGTAATTAAGCGTATCTGTGAAGTTTTGTAACCTTGAAATAGGATAAGCACTACTTCCAATAAGGTTTAATAGAAAAAGAACGTAATAATTTAATGTATTAACTACTGCTACTAAGCGACAGAAAGGGAAGTCAACTAGAAAAATTAACAAACCGTGAAGTAAGTAACAAGTGTAAAAACAAAAAGAAAATTTTAATTAAGTCTTCCCACCGGTCTGTTGAATTTTGTTAAAAAAAAAAAAATTGTAATCGCCACAATGTACAAAATATTTACAGAAATTCAAATGAATTAATAAAGTTTGTTGTCTAAGTCGTTTTGAAACAGCTCTGAGCAAAATGTTAAAAAAAGCGAAAGTAACAAGTACCTTTTAATAAATGCAGTTTTCAATTTTCAATCGATATCGCTGGATTTTGGCACATTTCTGTTAACTCAAACAAATGAAAATGGGTCTAGAAGATTTCTAGTGCCACACTGCAATGAACTTTTTGCGTCGGAAGTTCCTTGGACGAGTGGTGTCGATATTGACTGGCAACCAAGATCTTCAGGATTGACTTCAACAGTTTTTTATTGTTGGAGATTTTTTCAGAGTAAAGTTTATTCTGAGAAGCCAAAGGCCATAAAGGAGCTCGGAGAAAAAATTCGAGCGCTGCTGACGACTAAAAGAATGCCTCTTGTTTTTTATGCAAATCATTCAACATGCAGGAGATATCCACTACATATACAAAGCAAGAAGTTGGTTAGCGAAATAGGTTACAGCGATGCAGGATTGATGGAATAGTATAGGCGAATACATTTGTCGGGAAAAACAGATTCTGGTACATTTTTCTACAACTGAACCGTGCGCCTAAATAACAACCAGTAAAGCTGTTATCTTCGGCCAGCCCAAAAACTCACATACCTTACACTGAATTGAAAGTACTTTCTAAATAAATGTTATAAATACATTGAAAATTCATTACCTAAAATGTTCATGAAAATCGTATGTGCCAATTTTGAGTTATACTAAATCAAAATGTTCAATTGATGAAAAGTGTCACGCCCACTTTTCCCATTCCGTCCATTTTAAGCACAATTCAAGATATTTATGATCTGTATCCGTGTACTTAATTTCATCACAATATCTTGCACGGTTAACGTGTTATGGCGCTATCAAAGCTAAAATTTAGGGCTGTTTCATGTCCATTTAAGAGCCTTTGAAAATTTGAAACCTAGCCCACCAAGTTTCATCAAAATCGGAACAACTTTTTCAAAATGTGCAGGGGTATGGGGTTGTGGCCGTGAATCGATTTTGCCCATTTTTACATGCTAGCAGCTTGTAAAAAGGTGTGACGTATGTGCCAAATTACACTGAATCAGCTTGCTTAGTTTTACCGCAAACGTGATTTCAACAGACAGACAGACAGACAGACAGATGGACACAGCTATATCGGCTCATGTGGTGACGCCGATCAATAATACATACACTTTTCTATACCTGCACACCCCCTCTATGCGTTACAAACGGACTATACATTCTGTGTAGGGTATAAAAAGCCTCTATAATTCGATGTACTGTTGAATGTCATGGTAACACAAAGGGATAGGCTTGATGAAAGGCCTTTATAAAACGAGAAATCGCATGGACTGATGCCATCAAACTGCATATCTCGATTGAGCATCGCCCGTTATGACCGATAAAAAAAAATCATTTCGCGAATGTTCTTCTAAAAGTTTGATCTCATGTTACTAAATTCGGTCTAAAAACTCCAATAAAATCCTTGGAATTTCAACGCAGAATGTGTGAATTGTATTCCATTTTAAACCTAATTTAGGAAGAATATATAGAACGGAGATTTAAGACTTGAAGTATTTCTTCCAACGATTTAGAAAATAAAGAAACTTAACCGCATCTTTCGACACATAAAATATGTGATCCATCCATCTGAGGTCCAATTAAATCAATATGCCCAGAATCTCAACAGATGATGATATCACAATATCCACTTTTAATTCATATTGGGAAGTCAGAGAGAAGAATCGATTTGTTTGTGATACAACAGACAACATTAAGTTTTACCGAATTTAAGTCAACTCTATTCACACAATCTCACATGGTAATTCTTTTTAGGTCATTAGTAAGTGTCTCATAATAAAAATCAAGTTTAGCTACTGCAGTCATTAGCCATTTGAGCTATTTAACTCAATCATAATTCGCCACATATATTCAATTTCTAAGAGTTTCAGATCATTTTTGAAGAAATATAAATGGCAAACAGTAAAAAATCTGTTCAACCAACAGTAAAAGACAGCAGGTCATTGATAAAAACTAAAAACTGTGTGGCGAATAAAACCGAACCTTGAGCCACTCCAAGTTTTCAAACAGCTCTTAACAAATATGCGCAAGAAATCATATGTTTGAGAACATTTCTTATATCTCATAGTTTGTAAGATTTCGGGTTGTTTTGCCTAGACAAAGGCTTAATCCATTGCATTAACTAATCTCTATATAAGAACATGAATAAATTCATATCTTCCACCTCTTGCAAGATAAAGCCCCTTCACATGGATTTCATCTTAATAATAATAAAAAATCACAAAGTTTTAGTAGCGTAGCACTTAAAGGAGTTATCACTTTTGCGGCACTAAATTTTAATACTTTGTGTTTTTTATCTTTTAACCGAAATTACGAATTTTGTCCGCAAGTCGCGCCATATGTTGAATTAGTTGTTGTTGTTGTTGGTTGGTTGGTTGGTTTGTGGCGTCTACCATTGCTAAACTTTTATTGCCATGTTAATGAGGTGTGGTGAATAATTAAAATAACCACCATCGCCGTCATGCGGTTGGCTGTCAATTGTTTTGTGCCCAGCTCGAGTTTTATTTTTAAAATTTATTTTAAGTTGGATGGTATTTCATATTTATGGCATTATTTTAAATTTTGTGATTAAGTCATAAACAACGAGAGGAGCTTAATTTTTTGGTTTTTTTTAATGGTCAATTCAATAAATAAAATTTGTGAAATTTGGCAATGACATTTTGGTTAAAACGGATATGAATTGAAGTTATTTTGCATGAAAAAAAAAATGAGAACTTAAAACTGCAATGACTACATGAGTTTAACAAGTTTTTTAATATTCTGCTGAGTTTATAAAACTGCCCCTGTTGTCTGAACAAACTGGGTTAAATGAACTTAATGATTAATTGCTGAATAACAATGTGATTTATTAAGGAATATTAAATTAAAGTTAAATAAGTACCTGCATTTATACTTTTGAAGATAAAATAAATACACTATAATGATTTACCTGAAAGGAAAGAAAAATAATAATGTTAATTATAATTTGATAAGCACAAAACATATGTAGTTATTATTTTATAGTTCGGCTCTATACAAGTTTTTTTTTATATAAATTAAATATTAAATGATGGGGCTATTTCATTCTGATATTTATTTCCTCCAATTCATTTAGCTATGCTGGTTCAGTATTTACGCCACAAAAAAAAAATACAAAACGCTTTTAAAGTTATATAATGGGTGATTTTTTTGCTATTTGTCTTTTCAGTGTAATTTTTTTGACATCTCACGCGTGATTCGTAATATGTGTCAAAGCTAAAAGTGCTCACTAAACTTGGCTATTTAACCATAAATAGACCAACGAACGAACAAGCGCTTGCAAATCATTGAATTTTATTATCAAATTTAGTGCTCTGTAAAAAATGCGTTTTTATCGAAAATGATTCTTTAGCGACGTAGCTCATTTTTGGCTCAATGGGTACATCAACAAACAGAAATGCCAGATTTGATCTGAAGAGCAGCCAGAAGCAGTTCAAGATGCACCATGAAAAATACACTGTTTGGTCCGGTTTGTAGGATGGCGGCATCATTGAACCGTACTTTTTCAAAAATAATGAAAATCGCAACGTTACATTGAATGCAGCAAGGTACCGTGCGATGATTACAGAATTTTTTTTTTTCCCATAATGGAAGAATTAGACTTGGTTGACATGTGGTTTCAACAAGACGGTGCCACATGCCACACGGCAAGCGATACCAACGACCTATTGAGAGACTACTTTGATGAGCAATTAATCTCACGTTTTGAAGTAGTCCATTGGCCGCCAAAATCATGCGATTTGACCCCACTAGACTACTTTTTGTGGACAAGCCAGCCACAATTGCAGTCCTGAAAGATAATATTACAGTTGCCATTGGTGAGATATAGGCCGAAATGCTGGAAAAGTATGCCAAAATTGGAGCTTACGAATGAACCACCTAAGGCGTAGCCGCGGGCAACATTTGCATGACATAACCTTTAAAAAGTTAATGAAAGGAATTGATGTTTCGCTCCAAATAAATATTTCATTCACTGTTACAAATTTTCTGTTCATTTTTCTAATTTTCAAAAACCAAACGCTTAAAAAATCACTCTTTATGTGTAATTTGCTGCAATTAAATTTATGTAGCTGATGTACTAAAAAGACAACACTGGTGTACAAGGGTAGTTCTAATGGAAAGTGACAAGAGATTTTCGATAGATTTTTGCACGATAAAAACATATGCAGGACTTAAAAGTTGCCCATCATGTATAGTTTTTGAGAAAATGAGGGTTTTAACCCACAAAAATGGTGTTTTTGCCCTGGTACGCACCCAAAATTCTCAATGTCCCAAATTAAAGCTTGTCACTCGACTTTTGATCCCAATAAACCAATCCTTAGTCATTTTTGCACTTGAAGCCATGTGCGCCACATCGCACCCTCTAAAATCAACCTTTATGATGCTTAATGTATAGGACGCCATCCAGGGTTGATCACTCTAGGATTCGTTCGTTGGTGACCATACAAAATATTTCTGATCCAGTTTCTGACTAGAAACTCTTCAAAAATTGCAAGCATCACAAAAGAAGTAAAGGTACATTAATTAACATAAGAGTTTTTTTTAGAGAGTAAGAATTTCATCACGGAATGTTCAGTGTCTTTGGTTTTGATTCAAATATATGACTGAAATTGGATAAGTTTCCTGTTCTCTCTCTCCTTTTGTGGTGTAACGGAGCCAGAGTTTTTTATCCAAAAAACTGCGAATTCCAAAAAAAAAACGTAAAAAATTCAGTTTTCTAAAGCGAAGACATTTTTCATTAAATGACTTTTTTTGTCCTGCAATACTTAAACGACCAAATTCATTCATTATTTAGGATAAAGTTGGATAAGGATTTTATAAAAAAAAAACTATAATTTATAAAACAAAACTGCGCGGTTGTCTTAAAAACTGTAAATATGGTAACACTGACCGGAACAGAAATTAATTTTTTCCCATTTTACTGAGCTTACTGTTCATTGTGATAATAGCAAAAAATTCCAGAAACAGAGAACGGTAAGTGCCTATCATACTAGTTTCATTCGTTGTTAAACGGAATCATCAGTGACTTTTAAGCCGATTAGTCGATAAACAACAGAAAAAAGAGATTTTGCTTTGCTTTTGTCACTTTTTCCATAGGATTTCAACAGATCTATGCAAAAAAAGCAAATATATAAAGCTTAGAGATTCGTACTAATCGGTTTAAAAGTCACTGATGATTCGATTTAACAACGAATGAAACTAGTACTAGACTAGCTTTAGCCCCCCTTTTTTGTTTAATGGACGGGGAGAATGAGCGTTGTTTTCGTTCATCTAGAGAGAGCTTTACTTTTCAATTGCCTACTGAGCCCAAAGTAACAGCTGTTAGCATGAACTATATTCATCGCTGCACTTCTAAACTTAGATTATTATTGGAGTTAGTGCTGGAGCCAAGATATACAAGATTATTGACCACGTCAAATAAGTAGCTGCTAACAGTAAGTTGCTGTTCAAGATGCAAGGATACTTTGTATTTTGACACAAGATATTTTGTCTTTATATTTTTTATAAAATTGCGGATGAACGAACTTGTGTGCATAAATGCTAAAAAAAAGTTTATTTTTGCTTCTTTATACTCCATCTTAATGCCTTACTAAAATATTGCAACACAAGACTAAAGGTTTGAAATATTCGGATTATCATTAGTCATTTTTACTGCATTACCTTCGACTTAAAATGATAATCTCTAAAATAGCCCAAAGCGCATTTACAACAAAGTTGGGTGTGAAACTTCACTTTTTTATATCAATTGATGCAGAAGTAAATCGTGGCATGAATTCTAAGCAACAATATAACACATATAATATGACAACACTGCAATTACACACATACAATACTCATATAATTTCAATAAATCGCGCAAATGTTAACTTAAACATTGCAACAACTCCCAAAGGCGATTGTAAGCAATTAATGTTCATTAAACTATTAAAAGCTTTTAAAGTATTCAACAGCCTTAAGATGCATTTGCAACAAAAATCAATAAAATCTTAGAAAATTTACATATCTAAGGCTTAGCTGTTAATCTACTACTATTTTGCTACGCTTTTTTCCCTCACTCCCCTTTTACTCTATTCTTGGAATTTTTGTTCTAGAAATACATCAGAACAACAGAAAACTCCAGAAAATCATAATCAATACGATTCTTTGTTGAGAACAGGTTTTCAGCACTTTAAGAGGATAAACATCAACATTAACAGGCAATGGCAATAGCAATGGCAATAGCAACAGCAGCTAAGCAACAACAACAACAACAACAACAACAACAAGCATTATAATCAAAAGCAGCAACATCAACAGCGTCAATTGCAGATAAACCATAATTTTTAATACGCAGCAACAAGGGAATGCTGTGACAACAATAGCAGCACCAGCAGCAAATGCTACCATAGTGAACTCAATGTACCAGCCGCCGCAGCAGCAACAACTTCCAAAACAACAACAACAACAAGTTATTTGTAGTTTCTGCTCATGTCATAGTCATACATACAGTGAATACCATGAAGAAGATAAAGTGCGGAGTGGAAAGCGTACAATATAAAAACCCAGTTTAACTACTTTTTTCACTTTCATAGCAAATGGAATAGAAATTAAGACAAAAATAGAAAAAAAAAACATTAAAAAGTTATGGTTAAATGAGAGTAAAACTTCTATACAGTAGCTACCAAAAGTATGCTGCCATTAAGTATACTCAATTCAATTCATTTGCAGCATCCCGATTGAATGTCGCACGATTAGCGATTGCTACTCAGGAATATTAAAAAACAAAAGGTTGCACACCCAGTCAGTTGAAAATGTTTTCCCACATTTTGAGGAACTGGGTGTGCTCTAAACATCACTTATTTAGAGCATTGCTTAATTTAGGCGTTCGAATGCATAGTGGTTAAAGTTCAAAATGAGTTGGACACTAGACCAGAGATGCACTCAAAAATATGCTTTAGAAGCTGGTTACAACAATATCAGTTTGGGTAAAAAGCCCAAAATAAATTGGTAAAAAAACTGTGTTGACGAAAATTTTTAATTAACTGTGGCAAGATATTTGCATACAAACAAAAAAAGAGCTGAAGGAGCATGTCACTTGAAAATAAAATCACACAAACAAAAAGCATCCGACAATAGCG
This sequence comes from Meiosimyza decipiens, assembly GCA_963680825.1. Lineage (NCBI taxonomy): Eukaryota > Metazoa > Arthropoda > Insecta > Diptera > Lauxaniidae > Meiosimyza > Meiosimyza decipiens. Next base: position 15,495,265 of record OY804259.1, read on the forward strand.
AACCAAAATGTTTAAACTTGAATCACGGCAAGAGCTGAACGAACCGAAGCGTTGAAGAAAAAATTCCACAAACAAAAAGCATGCAGTGATTGAGAAACGAAATTGTTTAATTTTAGCAAGTGAATTGAAGAAAAAAATTACACTAAGAAAAAGCATGCGGTGTTTGCGATAAAAGTACGTTGAAGATAAAATTACACAAACAAAACGCATGCGATGGTTGCGAACCAAAATAATTTCGCTCGAATAATGGAATGAGTTTGAGAAGACAATAGACAATAGCTAATTTCAATTCCATTCAATTAAGTGTTCAATGTTTAAGACAACACAGGCTCCAATTGTAGGGATGTGGTCAAGCATAAGGTATTAGTGGGGAATTTGATATAGACGAAGTTACTTTTAACGTCAGAGACTAAGATAACGCTTCATACTAACTGGGAGAGCATCTCCATGAAAATTAACTATTACTTATCTTCAAAAATTCAACAACATGGCGACATTTTGGGAAGCTAATGGGCTAAAAAGAAAATCTACGGATTAAGTTTTCTCTATGACGAAGAGGAAAATCGATTTGGATGATATATTCGATAGCAGTGACAGCAGTAGCTCTTCAAAAATCGATTAATAGGGGTTCTGAAAACCTCCCTTAAGCTGCTGATCCGATATTTATGCGACATATAAATGTTTTTTTTTTTGTATTAATAAGTAAGTAGATAAATACAGCGGTGTTACAGCTTTAAAAATTTAGCCATATTTAACGATACTTTTAACGGTTATCGACCCTTGCAATGTTTTTCGATGCTGTTCGTTGCGTTTTTTCGATATTTTACATTATTTCCACATTTTCTCAACACGAGTTGATACTTCTCATGTTTTTCGATAATTATTGACTTATACTTTAAGGTGAATTAGCTGTAGTTTTTTGACGATATTTGAATCCGAAAGCACATGGATAAATGTAGACGAATGAAGGCTCATGAATCCTTAACTACTGAGCCGATTTCAACAAAAAAAAAACTTTAGTTCTGTATGGATGGCTTATCAGGTCAAATTCTTCCAGAGACATGTTTGTTCCAGAAATATTTTCGTTAAACGCGATATAAGTAAAACAATTGCTTATAAATTGCCAAGGATAGCTCATATAATACTGAGCCAATCGTATTTATCAATATTTTTTGAACTTCTTTACGCTTTTCCGAATATTCCATTGGTGTTTTTTATACATTTTTGCGATTTTGCGTAATTTTTATATTTTTCTATACTATTCGATGTTATTTGACATCTTTAATGTTGTGAACGTGTTATCATACTCTTTCGACATACTGTTCAAAGAACAAAAAGATAAAAAAAAACTGCATTGAAAAAACAAGCCATCATAAAAACAGCTACTGCCCGATTCAGTTAACAGCATCAGCGTTGGAGTCAGAGTCGACATCGGCATCAACATCAGGCATCAGAGCCTGTATTAGTTTTGATTTTTACTTTTTACTTTGCACAGACGGGTAAAGGGTGTTTCAACTTCAGCTCTTATTTAGTTATGGTATACAAAAGCAACACCACGTTGTTACTTTCCTAGAGCTATAGCTATTTATGTGCCACAACAAGCGAGTTCTGCTTTGTGTAGCTGAACGTGGGGCGTTGCAAGTTACATACTTTAGTTGCTGCTGCTGCTACATTTACTCCCCGCTGTTGCTGTTTGTTGACGAGGTGCAAAAAAATGACGGCAATAGCAACATTAAGTGAACATAACGCGCGCGTCAACAATCAATTTTCAATTTCAATTGTGTGAAAGTGAATTAAAAATGAAACGTCGTTGTCGTTGTCGTTGTCGTCAATTGATTTAACTTGGCTTCCAAGTAATCATTATTGGCACGTTATATTTTTGTGCAGTAAAGTAGAAAATATAATTTTGCAGTGCAGAAATTTTTAATTAGTTGTTAAATGGTCACATATTTTTTCAAGGAAATGTGGAGTAATTTCACAGAAATGTCACACTTATTTTATGTGCTTTGAATTTTATGGTTCTTACTTAAAACTTACAGAGCCCTTTAAACATCATCATCTGACTACTTTCAGTCATTTGTACGGCCCTAAGATACATTCGAAGAACTTTACTTGTTTGCAAATGTTCCAAAGTATGCGTAGAAGTAAAGAATCTCCTCTGTTTTGTCAATGGCTGGGCTGTAAAAAGCTTGCGATCTCTCCTTCTAACCACTCTCGGCTCGCAATCGGGAGCTGTGAGCCAGAAGAGCATTCACGAGCCAAAGAAGCACTCAAGAGCCGAAAAATTACTTACGATAAAAGAAGAACTGATGAGCCAAAGGAGCACACGCAAACCATGAGTACTGTTACTGTTTAGGTTTGCCTCCTCAATGGAAACGTAGAACTATTCGTAGCATATTCACACGTTATATTGCCTATATTTAGATGAAGCTTGCAGTTCCATGAAGTTGAGCTTAGAATTTTAATAGCTCCTTTTAGTTAACATCTCAGAAGAAATAGTTTTATATTATTTATTCACTATCATTCAATCAGCTCCACATCAAAGCTTTGCTATATTTGCCGTATGGCTGGAGTGATCGGTAGAAAATTTGCGTTGATTTCATATCGCGTCATTATTTGAGATTTCATCTTCCAAATGTGAGAGGAAACCAAAATTTGAAGAATTGTATTTTCCCCAGAGCTTGCATGAATGTTCCAGAATATTCTTCATTTCAGAGACAATCGAGTCAGAAGTACCGAGAGTCCCACGTTCAATCTGAGAGCATGCTATAAAGCTGTGCAGGGTGCTCGGTCATAGGAGTATTTCCTGAAAGAAGGATGCAGACGAATGTGCCAAAATAGATTCAGAACAATCGGAGAATCAACAATTGCTAGAACTTAGGATACCGCAGGTGGAACTACACTATTGGACCCAATCACAAAATATTAAAAGAGGAGGTGAAACATTTCTACCGGTTGCAGAACGTCTCGAAGTATGTGTCCTAAACTGAACCTAGGAAGAACAGAATCTCTCTTAAGATCGAGCAGAGGAGAGCTAACAACTGTTGTAGGAGTACTTACGGAACATTGTGCCATTCGCTCTGAGGCTGCTAAATGTGATGCACCTTTCAGCAACAGCGTTGTGGAGACGAAGAAGATAATGAGATAGTTAAACATTTGTTCAAAGAATGCCCAGTGCTAATGAAGAAACAATTGAAATATTTAGATTCTGCGTTTTTTGGTGGACTTGAGGAACAAGCCGAGTTGGAACTCACCAGCATTCTCAACTTCATCAAGGCTTTTGGGTGGTTTGCGACCATTGAGTAAGAGAACTTCAAAAGTAGGCAGTTATATAGTCAAATCAGGGATGTGATTTCATTAACCGGAATGCCTTAGCGTATGACGATATAGTCTCTCAGCAATATTAAGTCACACGCAAGCATTGAATTATGTGTGTAGCTTGTCACACAAACTTTTATCTTGCATTCAAAGTGGCTTAGATAATGCTAACTGTAAGAACTCGTCCCGGTCCGATTAGCTTATGACATCCCTAAAGCTCGAAATTATCTAATGCCTTATACGAACTTAAGATATTGAACGATTTTTCTCATCATTAAAATTCGATTAGTCAGCTACGGTTTAGTACAGGGTTCCGGAAGAAGTACTGATTCGGTTGACGCCTTTTGTCACGTATCTATCCAAGAACGGTATTATTGGCAGTAACTTTCTTCTGTTTTTTCACATGGGTCTCCATTTTATTTAACTTTGTTTTGAAAAATCCTGGGAATCTTTAAGACTACCTGGAGCTCAGAAGGCGTACCAAATTCTTACTTCTTCCGCTACCTCAAACTATATATATTCGGTAGGCTGAGCTGACCATTGCCCAAATATGATACGTTCCAAGATGTGACAAAGCTTAACCCATCACAAGACATATGTAAGTAAAGTTTTATTTTTATAAATATGACATTAGCTGATTTTTTTTTATTGCCAAACTAGAACGGAAATCATAAATATTTGCAAAGTTTTAATAGTCCAAGCCAACAAAAAAATGTTGTGTTTTACATCTGTTCACATCCGAATGTTCCCAAAACCAAAACGAAAAATATTCCTTCAAATGTCAAAGCAAAGTATTCACGTAATAAAATTGAAAATATAAAAACTTTTGCAAAGAGGAAAGAAATTTGCATGCAACCACGCATGGAAATTGAAGGATAATAAATTTAAATAAATCAATAAAATTTATTTCTTTTGCAATATTAAAAATTTATGTGTAAAATATGACAACGTCGTACAAATTAGAACCTGCAACAGCAAAAATGTTGTTGCATTCGGTTTGCAAAATGCAGTGCAGTGCAATGCAATTAGCAACGGTCCAATTCAATTTTGGCAAATCTTGCCAAACGATTGATTTTTCAGTCAATCTATCATCCCTCCCGCCCTGCAAATACCACGACTATGCACACACCCTTTATAATTTTTGATTTTGCTACTCAAATGTATTGTGTGTACGTACGTATGTAGCACAACTCTTTATGAAATTGAATTTTCGAAAATTTGAATTTGGCAGCAACAGCAGCAAATGGCAAACAATTTTTTTTTTGTTTTTCTCTTTTTTGGAAAGTAAATCTATCAATGTCGATCGAAATGTCCAACATTCGTCTGTCTGTCCGTTTGTGTTTGTCACTTCTGCGTTGTGTTTTGTATACGTTTTACAGCTGGTCACCTTAGCAATAAATGTCGCATTACGGGAACGTTTGTCATACTGAGACTGCTGCTTACATACGTAATTCATTTGACAATCTTTTACGTAAATTGTTTTTGCTTTTAATCTGTAAAGTAGCTCAGGGACTTACAGCGTAAAGATTCTGCTGCATTTGAAATTAGGAATTTAAAAATTCTATGCAATTTATGCATTAAATAAGAAAAAGATGAAGCATTAATTAATTTATAATTAAACATTTGAAGGAAAATGTTCAATACGTTAAGCTGTTTTGTTAGAGGTTAAGCAAATCAATTTATTTTCACATGGGTGGATCAATAGGCCGTATGTGACAGTTTGCGTTTGTAAACAACTAAATAATATCGTTGTTTTAATGAATTTAAACTACTAATAAAATTTAGAGCTAAATACATTTTAAAAAAATTATTTTTATTTATTTTATTATATTTTGTTTTTATTAAAAAAGGTAATAAATTACAATTCTTAACAAGATAAAAATTAGCACTACCAACAAAGGCCAAGGCTGACTTTAAAAAAAAAAAAAAAAAAAAAAAATTGTTTTTATGCTTTAGGTATTGAAGCTTTTTCAATTTTAAGTTTATCGCTCGCCACACAAGTTTCATCCATTGCTAAATAGAATCAGCAGTGACCTTTAAACTGATGAGTAAAAATTTCCAAATTTTGGTATAATTTTGGGTTTATCACACACTCTGGTTAACAGTAAGTTAAAAAATTTTTTTTAAAATTAATTCTTTCAAAACTTTTTATGAATAGCCATTTTCAAAGAAAGCAGCTCAAGCCAATACGAGCATTAGAGTTCGTACATATACAATCGTTGTTTACACAAATAACTTGTTTTATAGAGATTATCCCTTCAGATTTCTTTTATGCATTACACAATGTGGTGTAGCACTCCCCACACAATAAAAAATATTAAATTCAAGCAACGCCACTGATTTCAACACAGCTCTGACGTCGAGTAATTACATAAGTACATAATTGATTGGGGTGTGACGATTTGGTGATAAGGAATCCAAATGTTGCTCCCTTGTTATGAGGAAACATATTGCAACTTTCAGCTTTGTTGGCTTCTACCGCTAAGTCATTTGAATACTTAGTTCTTATTAATATGTCTTGAAAAGCAGCAGGAACAAAATCACACATCATATTTGGGTGCTTCAAAAGTTTGCATTCTTTATTTTTCTCATTACCGTATTCACTCAAAGTCGTCACACAACTTAGTTGAACTAAGTATGTGCAATTAGAATGTCATTTCAAAATTCCCGCGCTCATCATTTTCGGCTTCAGTTTTCAATTATTTTCGATATGTGGATAACTATTAATATCCGACATATAGCTAATTTCCTTGTTGCTATTTTGATGCGACTGTTTACCCAATTGACAGCTCAACTGTCAGTTGCGATAACAGCGCATATTTATTTGCATAACTAAATGTAAATAAATGCGAGACGGTAGCTGCTTTTTGAAACGCAAAAGATAAGCGAAAACTTAATGTAAACAAAAATTTCGTAGCGTTGCAGTTTTGGATTTTTTAATTAACAAACGGAGTGATTGAGAAGTTTGATAGATAAAAAATTCATAATATTTTTTAATGTGGACTTCATTAGTGAAATAAATTTAAGCGATTTGATTTGAGTTGGGCTTTATGCCGCATTTGAATTATTCATCAAGTGTTAGATGAGCTTTTTTTTGTACATATGTTAAAATACCACCAGCTGTTAAGTAACTTTCATATTTTTAGCGCAAATGGTTTAGAAATAAAAATTATAAGCTTGGAAAATGATGTCCTATATGGATTTTAATTCAAGAAAGAAAGAAAAGAAAGAAAACACAATGAAATTTTAGTTTTGAAAATTTTGTTTGCTTCGTAGTTAAGTTATGTAGCGTTGGCCCAGTAGCGTACCTTTAAAAATTGTCTCGCGAGGCGAAAAACTATTATTTTTGTCCATATACACACAAAAAATTCATGTTTTGATCATTTTTCAAGACACCCAGCTTTTGTGTCTGGGGCGACGGTCCTCTCATTTGCCCCTAGTTGCACCACTGCATCCTACTCACTTTTTGTGGAGCCTGTAATTCTCATATAAAGCTAAGTCTCAAAACGGTATGTTGGCGAAGTTTTTTTTAACTAAATCTAAACAAATTGGATGTTGCAACATTAACTGACAGAATCTAGCTCAGTATTGCCAAGTATATGTATTAGTAAACTATTTTAAAGCTTCCAAAAGCATTTTAATAGTTCCACAACTGCTCTGAAATAGAGAGTAAAAATAAATGGTAAAAAAGTACTGCAAACGAAATTGACACATCCGCGCACATCCATAAAATATAAGCCAACTAAAATATATACAAACGGTTTTACATAGCGCTCAAAATGATAAGCATTGAGTGTTAATTTAAGAGCAACACCACAAAAAACCAGCAGAAAAGTTTCTGTAAATGAATCGATTGCACGAGAACGTTCAAAGTTAACGTAGAACTCAGCATTGGCTGATAGAAAAACAATATTGTTTACGACTGTTTATGTGTCAAGTTCTTCTGCTAGTTTTAACGAGAGCGCAACTGAGAGTAACGAGAGAGCATTTGTGTATGCGTATACAAATGTGAGCGCAAAACAACAATTCAGTTCTACTTCAGCAGAAGTAGAGCTCCATATGTTTGTTTTACCACTACACGGGAACGAAGTTTTGCGTGCATGTTAGTGCCCATCATTGGTCTTGACTGACGTCAGGTCTATATTATGTAAAGTTTAAAGTGTTAAAACTAAAATAAATAATTTTGTTAAATCCCTTACCTAATTTTTAGTTGAATAATTATGCCTTTTATTTTATAATAGTGGCACCCGCGACATCGCACGCGCACATTCCATTGTTTTTTCATAATGAAATTATTCTTTCAACGTCTCATTCGATCTACTCTCTTCGAAAGTAACAAAAAAAGTCATTGAAAGATTTGAAGAAGAAGCAGCATAAGCAACGAAAAATCAAACGAGGTTCTGTGTGAGGATTTGCAAAAAGTTAATCCCAAAAAAAAGGGTATTTTACTTTAAAAAATAAAAACATTCGTGTGCAATAATATTATTTAACACAAATATGTTGCTTTAAAAAAGAATTTATTAAAATCGGTTCAGTAAATTTTGCGCCAAAGCGTTACAAGCCACCGCCGCATAAGCAATTTTATAAAAGTAGTATAGATTTCTTTCCTGCCTACTTTAATTGCATTTAAATGTTTGTGGAACATAAACAACACTTTTTACTTCATCAATTATTAAATTTATTTATCTATTATTTGCTATTAGTTATTCATATGTGGTTTTACAACAATATTTCAAAACTAAAATTTCAAAAAAAAAATTATTTCAATAGAAAAATATCAAAATCAGTTCATATTACAATTGCAGCTGCAGCAATGAAAATTCCGGTTTTGCACAGTTTGTGGTTAAGTGAATAATAAAAAAAGGGAAAAAAAAACACTAAACATTCGAGTTCAAGCTGAGTAGTCGTAGAAGTCGATAACAAAAGCCAGGCAGACTGGACAAAGTCTGATGTCGTCGTTTGTACAAAAGTTTTAGTTGTAGGCGCGCTGATACAGTTCACAAGATAAATGCGTCTATAAAGCAAATCATTAGACAGACAAACTAACAGATAGATAAAAAGATAGATATACAGACAGCACGAAAGACAGACAGGAAGTTACGCTAAAAAAACCTACAAAGTAGAACATAGGTAGGAGTACAGAATAAAAGCTTAGTAAAACATAATAAAAGCATAAAACAAAGTAATCAAGTAACTGCTAAAAAAGTAGAAATCGAGGCGTTTTTAAAGAAAACTCAAGTAACTACAGCAAAATTATCGTGTAAAAAAAAAGTTAGCTCAAAGATATTGTAAGAAATAGTTCCAATGGTGAAATCTCAAGGTAATTTCAAACTCTTTCAAAAGATAACAACAAAGTTAGCAATTTGCGTGAATGTGGTCATTATGATATATAAAGGGTGGGCATATGTTACACTTTAAATGTTAACTTCCTATGACTTTCGTCATTTTTATTTGCATGCAAATAATCAACATTGAAATTGTGCAAAATAAAAAAATTCCCATAAACTTAAGCCCATAATGAAATTAACATTTGAAAAAAACGCAAAAACCACAGTAAAATCGTAAAAAATAAAACCAAAAACCCATGCTGAAAAAAAGCAATAACAACCATAGCAAAAGAGCTGATAAAACTTCACCGGAAATCAATAAACAATGAAACGAAAGAAACGCTTGTTTATGCATCCGCGGACGACTGTGACAGCTTTTGACAAACATACGCAGACAGGCAGATAAGTCTACACGCACACACTTACGCTTTATATAAACATTAAAATTTTTTAATAATTTAGACAAAAAGCAGCAGCATTCCTAAACTTGAATTAAGAGAATCCGTAAAACTTTAAAAATCAAAAACATTTTACGGGAAGAAGAAATTTTTATAGGAGTAGCAGCTCCACGAAAAAAAAATCAAAAAAAAAAAAAAAATACAAAAAACTTTCTCGATCTTTTGCAAAATATAGCCCATTATTCCATCCTCTTTTTAGACGGCATTTTTACAAGACATATTCAATAAGTTCATTTAATATGAGATTTCGGAAGGAAAAACATGTTTAAGAAATATACATGCATATACCACTTTTTCAGTCATATGTGGTTTTTGAGATAGCGGGATAGAAAAACATCAGTTTTTACAATTTTCTAGCAATTCAACCAAAGACAGGAACCATGAAAAGATTATTACTGACTAACGTAAAGAATTTAAAGGAATTTTTCTTTAAAATTTATTCAGTTATTTGCTGGTAAATATTTCTTATGGTTTATTGACAACATTCCACTGACACATGGCTCGGAAGTTAGGATTTTCATGCACTTGAAAAAAATGTGCAAAAAAAATACATTTTGTGATGACTTGGGCCGTTGGGTTAAGAATAATTCAAAAGGCTTGGTGGTTTTGTATCAAGTGCTTAAAAAATTCATACATTTTTTTTTCTCCGCAGATTTGACCACGTTTTATTTCAGAAACAAAACAATATATGAAAAAATGCGGCTTCGGCGCCGCTATTCGTATTAGAAATAATACAAATACAAATAAGACTAAGTTTTAAAAAATTACGCTTCAAGAAAATTCGTATTTTTGGCCTCAAAAAAAAACAGCCAGAAAGACTTTGAACTCGGCGTAGATCAAATCTAAGCAAGTCTTATAAGAGATTAACATTGGTTTTGAAAAATAGCACGATTTTCATTAATGTCGTTTTTGCATCGAGAAAAATTGCTTTCACACTGGCATTATCGCGTTTTTGCTTGTGGTTGCTTTCTGTTTGGCTCTTGACTCTCTTCTCTTTTTTTATTTGACATTACTTGATTTTAGCTGACGTTAGCTGACTGCTTTTTGTTGACAAAATAATCTGTAAATTGAACACATTATGATAAAAAAAAGCTCTTTGGCACAAATATACTCTCATCGCTTAGAGATTTAATTAGATGATTTCGGAACGGAAATTTCTGAGCACCGCTAGACTTATGCACAGAAAAGGCGTTTGAATTGTATAAATCAAGATAAGGTTATAATTGCCAGCTTATGTATTTGGTATAGTTAGACGAAATAAATATTTGATATAAGTTAACATGATACACATTCCGCTGATTTAAATAATATTATTGAATTAATTATATATTTGGTAATAATTAGCTAGTTATAATAACATTTACAAACATCATATTTTTTTTGAAACAAATATTTCTTTCTTGCAAATCTTTCATTTGATAATAATCACCAAATCATTTATTTGACGGAATATATACTGTGTTTTCGCAAAACCTTTACATTAATTGATATCGATTTATGCTAAAAACTGATACCAAAATTAATATTTTAAAATATCGACATATCAACATATCGACTCATAAACAAATCGATTTTTCCAATATGGACTCATATATAAATAGATATTTCCAATATCGTCACATTTATATGTTGGATTTCGTCGGTAGTAACATAGTCATAAGTACCACCATAGTATTCGTATTAATGAAAATTTAAATCAAAGATAAATAGGATTTTTCAATATATATTCAACCTTTCTCTTAATCGACTCAATACTATGTATTTCGCAGCAAATAACAATTTAGCTAAAAATTAATCAACCAAAGGCATTAATTTGAAAAATAGCACACTCTTTTGTAAGGGTAGAGTTGCTCGAGATTAAGTATGGTTTGGCACAGCAGGACTCTCAATGAGAGTAAAGTGCCTTGACTTAGTAGTCCTCCCGCCATGAAACTACACATCTTTACGTCCTGTATGCAATAGAATTTATAAAACAGCGAATTGCCGGATACATTTTGGTATTTGTTTTAAACTTTCATCGACATCTTCGACTGTTTTTAAGATTTTCCGACACTTTTGAACAAATTTTGGTTTGTCAAAATTTTTCATCTTATTAAAAAAGGTTCGTCTTTTTCAAACTTAACGGAGACGGGCGACATTTGTCAACATTATTTCACCATATTGGGCATTTTTCGACTTTAATCAGTTGTATCGATAGTATTAGACATTTATCGTATTTTTGTTAGTTACTACCTATTTGATACTTTTTCGATGAATTCACACATCATGCCACAAGTACTTGCAATTACCTGCTTTTTTATACTTTTTTGATCACAATATTTAGAAACCGAAATTCCAAGAGACCAAAAAAGTTTTTTTTACACATAAATTTTTACTGACATTTATATATCAACTAAACTTTTTCCGTAGTGTCTAGATAATAATAAAGAATCTAATAAGAAAATCAACAATAACTCATAAATAAATAAATCGAAATAAAATTAAACTCAGCGTAAAAATGCTCGTGCAGTACTTATTAAATGCATAAAAACATAAAAAAAACAAAAACACAAAAGTGTTGCCTGGTACGTTAAGCAACTGATACAGCAAAGAGACACCATATCCAAGTTTTATTTTCTTTCTCAATAATCCAAATAAACTTTCGACATTTGCTATGTGCACGCCAACACCACCACTACCTTCATGAAAGTCCTTGATATCTACATTAAGTTTGACTTATACTTCGATTTTATTGATTGCATTTTTACGTATTCTTATTGTATGTACACATGTATATATGTACATATGTCGTATGTCGAATGTACTCGTATATATAGTACTATATGTATATAAGTAAAATTTCTAGCAAAAATGCTATTAACTATTACATTAAGATGCCTGTCATGTGAGTAATGGAAAATAAATTTGAATAAATTAAATAACAAGAAATAATCACATTTTCTACCAGAAACTGACTTGGAAATGGTATTGAAAAACTATAGCAAAATATTAATTGCTTATTAAAAGAACTTCATGTCGAAATTTAAAAAATGTATAGCAAGCAAAAGAAATGTGATTGAAGTGATATGCCAATGTCAGCTAAATATATTCATTAGATGGGTCTATATTAACTATAGTATTTAGTTAAGAACAGCCTTGGAAATAGCTGAGACACAGCAACAATCATAGTTAATTCTTTTTAATCAAGAACAGAGTTTTATATGAAATTTTACTATCCTAAAAAATTACAAACAACACGATATTTTCCACTACCAAAGTTAAACTCGAGTTTTTCTTTAAAAGCAAGTTTAAGTTGTTTATAAATAGCCAAAACAGAAATCATTTTTAAATCTCTTTTTCCAAACAAAAAGTTTTTATGTCAACCTCAAACCGCTGAAAACCAGAAAACCTTGCAGTGTGGTAAAGAGCCACAGGATGTATGCGCTGATGAAGTAAAAATTACTCTGTCAATACAACATCAATAATTCAGTTGAAAAATCATAACCAACAGGTAAAGAACTGAATAAAGGACTATAAATGAAACAAAAATTGAATGAAATGAAAGATGGTAAAGGTGGTAAATTTACTGATAAAAATAAATATTAAAAAGAAGTTCAACTTTAACCAAAGTAAATCGTTAAAACTTTCGTATTGTTGTCGTTCACAAAATCCCGGGTATAACAACGTAAGGCAATGACAGACAGCCAGAAATGGTAGCGCATAACAACAACAGCAAACACGGAGACAACAAAAATCGTTAAATGGCGCAATAATCAACCATAACAATTTCGCCAATTGGACATTTTTATTATTAACTCAAGTATACTACATAATTACGTGTGTCATTTTCCATTTATTTACAATTGTTTACGAGCATAGCAATGTTGATGACAAAAATTGCAACGTTTTTACAAAAATACTCTTTTTATTCGTTTAAATTTTGTTATAAAATAAGATTATGAATTTGAAATATATTTAAAAATAGGTTGTTCGATATCGCCCAAATAATAAAGGCACGTGTGCCTCACCGATACTGAGGTGGTAGAGCACTTTAAGAAAGTTGGTCATAAATAGAACAAATAGAACCCTTGACATATTGCACAGATTTTTTTTTAAATTGATGAAGAATATAAGCTGAAAACACCCATGGTCACGCCTACCTTCGATGCAAAAATGTTAAATTTTTTATTTGCTTTCATATTGATGAGTAGCTGATGACTCAGCACAAATTATTTCAGCAAAATCAGAGAGCTCGCTGTAAAAAAGTCGAGTGAACCGAATAACATGTACCGGAAGCAAGTAATCTATTTTGGTGAAACTAACCAACTAGGGTTGTTTTGCCAAATCCCTTACTGATGACCGAAAAAACCCGACTTTTAGCCGATTTTATTTTTAATAAAAATTAGCTTGGAATGTGTGTCAAATGATAGATCTCATTGAGCCCATATAAAACATATAAGGTTTCCTTATTGAAATCTGTGCCAAACGAGGATTGCCATCCGTTTTATGGGCCAACTTTTTGGTAAAAAGTTTATGAGATAGGATTCCAGCTTCAAATGTGTGTCAAACGATAGTCATCGATGAGCATAAATATAATATTTAGAGTTGTCTTGCCGAATCCTGTCCCAAATAAAGGCTGCCACCCGTTTTTTTGGGCCAACTCTTTTTAGAATAAAGTGTATGGTGTAATATTCCAGCTTGAAGTGTGTGTCAAATGATAGTCCGTGCTGAGCCTTAATAAAATATTTAGGGCTGTCTTGTCGAACTACGTCCCAAATATGGGCTGACAATCGAGTTTTGCGCCAACTTTTTTAGTAAAAAGCGTATGGTTCCTCCTAAAAGCATGAAAACCATTGTCGAAAAGTTACATATTGAGAAAACTACTATCATGTCACGGTAAAAATGATAATATCCCCAGAGCAACTCTGAGTTAATAAAAATATCTATGTTATGCGTCTTAGAACGCAAACCCCTTAGATTTTGATAGTAAAGGGATAGCCGATATAGAGGCTTATAGAGACAAATACGTTGAGTTCAATTTTTAACAAACTTTTTCAATAAGTCAGGCATTATTTAACGAATTTGGTTTTGAATTTTCAATCAACAACTGTTGCTGGTTTCTTGGCATAGATCGATGACTTTTAATAATTCCACAAGATGATATGCAAAGGTGTTAATTCACAATTTCTTGGAAACCAAAGTTCGTTGTCATCATCAGTAGTACTTTTTCTTCATTGTCGAAAAAATAAAGATCGATAATTTCAACCTGCCACAAAGCACAACAAACGATTACTTTTAAAGAATGTAAATATTGCTCGTGGATAATTTGAGGATTAGCTTCAGACAAGTAACGACAATTTTTACCGAACCAGAGGGATTGAAATGCGCCACATCAGAGTAGATGATTTTCTTAGCCAAATCTTTTTCCAAGAAAAATTTTGCGAATTCACGGCGTTGTCCATGATCGCAGTGATAAAATATTTTTAAAGAAGTTCAAGTTCAATCATTAAAGGTCCCATAATATTGTAAGTTAATACTCAAAACTGTTGAGTACGTGCTGGAATCGTTAAAATTAAAAATTTCATCACAACTTGCCTGAACGACAGCAACATTTTCTTAACTTCGATTGGATCTTTTCCTTACTGTTACGGCAAAAATGTGCAACGAAAGTTTACTTTCAAAACTAAGTATATACAGTTCAATAAATAGCGAGCATATAGGTTGATTATGATGACCAGAAATTGTAAGAGGTGTCAATTGGTGAGCAAACCGATTTAGTATACGATGTGCTCTTGCTATTTCGTTTTGACACGCCCAGAAAATATGCAATACAGCTCTTGAAAGAAACATGTATATAATATCATATGACACGGCTTTGCTTTGTTTCACTTTTTGTATGGAAAACGTATCAGGCTTAGAAATTCTCCCTTATCGGCTAAAAGGTCACTGATGATTCCATTTAGCAATGTATGAAACTAGCATTTTATGTTTTGCTTTTTTGGTGCTACACACACTGCGTTGAATAGTTAGTAAGCTCTGTAAAACCATTTAAAAAAAATTAATAGAAATTGAACATTATTTTTTATCGAACTTACACAGTCATTCACAAATCGGTCAATGTTTTGTAAAGTTAACCAATGAAAATGCAGAGATTTTCTATGAGTGCAATATGTATTTTTTTCTTAAAAAAAACTGTTTAGATAAGCGTTACAATTTGTAACATTGTTCGTCAATGGGTTAATATGAAAAATTTTTATTAGTTTTGCTTATGATATATTTGGCTAAATTTTGTTTATAAATAACTTGAAGGCCACAAAATTTACCTACATACGTATTTTTGTAGACATTACCTAATTGAATTTAAGTGTTACTTTTATTCCATATTAAAATGTTGTTTTAATGTCTACGAATTTTTATCTTAATAACATATAATTACGCTAAACTTTATTTTTCTAACTTTTTCATAAACTGAATTTTTTATGCAATACCAGTTTTCGGTTTAATTTCTCTTTCTACTCCCAAAATCAACTTGATAATCCACGGACTATATTGTGGTTGTTGTGCACAAAATTGACTAACAGCCTTCTATAGATGGATCGCTTTATACGTAGGAATAATCACCATTGTTGAGTGTTGCCACTTTACAAACTTTTTTGGGATTAAAAATTAATCCGGTTTTTAGCTTCGTTGCATTTTCTATTTCTATTTCAGTTGTTTTAAATTGAAAACTTTTGTTTTGTTGTTGTGTAGTATTTACTTATATTGCGTACGTACGTCGTCTTTCAGCGGATTAGTTGCTTGTCAATATTTGTCGATATGTCTGTCTGTGGACGTATATATTTAACTGTCTATCTACAGTGTTGCTTGTCTGTCTGTCTATCGGTCTTTTGGCTTGTTGGCGGCTACATTTTTTTTATGTCTATATAACTGTCTTAAGTTGTCAATCAAATGACATGAAAGCCTTTTGAAATTATAAAAAAAATATATTTTTGTAAAAATTTAGCATGTAATAAAATATGACTGATTTGCACCTTCACTAAAACGGAAATAAAAATGTCCAAAATATATTTATGCCACTCATTTAAGGTGTAAAGTTTTGGTTAATGATTAATAAAAGTCAATGAAGCTTGGAAAATGGCACATGCTTCGATGCGTAAAATCTAAACCTAGAGCTTTTGAAAGGGTGTTGCAAAGGTATAGACATGAAAAATTTTGCTAGACATTTAGGTATATATTTCAATGTTGTATATCTTGAGTTTTATTAACCATTCTAATGAATTCTAAAATAAAGTTTGATATTTTGGCACTGCTCACCAAAACACGTCCTACCCGGCACGTAACCTAACACTTCGAAAACTTTTCAAAAAGTATTCACATGAAATCTTGCAAAGTCTCATTTACGTTTTTGAAAGCTTGCATTTCCATTTCAGAAAACTTTCTGCAATGTGTCACTTAATTGTCGCCTTCTTATTTCATTTGAAACGTTTCTGAAACGTTACAGAAACCTTTAAAGATTAAAAGAAAACAAATTTTTTTTATAACGTCATGGGGCTCTGATTTATTGTTTTATTTTTACACACCTCAGCACTTGTGTTGAAATATAAATAGTATGTAATAGTTATATTTTGCGACATTTTTTTTATTTATAATTGGCAATGATAACACAAAACTATACTTTACGTAGCAACAAATATAGTACCAGACAGGAGCCAATGTTCTTTGGTTCCATGTATCTACATTTGATATCGTACATACATACATATGTATATGTACAATACAGATAACAAAAAAGTAATAACGAATCACAAAACATTAATTAGATATCAATTGAAAAACTTACTAAACATTACTAAATTTCAGGAGATTAAGTCCGGAACCTTTAAGAAACACTTCAGAACAATTGCATGTGAAAGGTTTCGTTCATAACGTGTCAGAAAAATTTAATTTGAAATGTTCAGGAAAAGCTTAATCTGGAACCTTCCAGAAACATTTCAAAATGATTGCATGTGGAACAGTACATTTAAAATATAATTGAAATATATCAGTAACGTTTGCAATATTTCAAATTAAATATTTCTGGAACGTTGCGTATTGTTTTCAAAACATTCTGAAGTGATACATACCAAGTGGGTTTTTTGGAGTAAACTCATCAAGCTTGGTTCTGCAACTCCTTAAGTGTATCTCATTTAAAAAGAAGCGTCAGTTTTTGGCTTGTGGATATTTAATATTTTTATTTTCAAACATTACTACTAATCGTTATACCTATAGTATTTCATTAGGATTGATAATATTTATTAAAAGCCTTAAAAATTCCAAAAAAACAAAAAAAAATCCTTGAACTAAATGAAACATTCAAATTGTATTTAATCGCTGCAAGACAATTTCTTTGTTTATTTTCATAATTATTTAATCATTATCAAAATTTGCAAGAAAAACGTGAAAAAATGGCAATTTTCTTTCT
This sequence comes from Meiosimyza decipiens, assembly GCA_963680825.1. Classification (NCBI taxonomy): domain Eukaryota; kingdom Metazoa; phylum Arthropoda; class Insecta; order Diptera; family Lauxaniidae; genus Meiosimyza; species Meiosimyza decipiens. The sequence continues at coordinate 15,512,808 of OY804259.1, forward strand.
AATTTGAAAGTTAATTACAAAAAGTGCACATGTAAATGTGAAGCGCAATTGAATCGCATCTGTTTATTTTTATGATTTAATGCATTTTAATTAATTTTTAAGTTGGTAAAAATGAATCTGACGCGTCAAGTGCTTTGGTCGATCATTTCGTTTGTTGTCGTTGGTGGCAAGTGCATGTAAATTTAAATTAGAATTGGGGGTACGATGTCAATGTACGTATTTTTAAAATTATTTTTTTTAATGTTTTAAAAACTTGGGAGATGACAACATAAATATTTATTAGAGCGATTCAAATTTTAGTGACGTTCTCAATATCGTAATATGTTATTCTTGTGGTGAAACTTGGTTCATATTTTGGCCAAAAACAGAAAAAAAAATGTGCCACATGCTTGAAGTTTTGGACTTTCAAAAATCTTTTTAGGTCTAGACTTCAGAAACGTGAATGAATTCAAACATGTTACGCAATTCACCAGCTGAGCTCTGCTTACAAGCAAATAACCGTGCAAAAAATCGTTGAAGTAACTTCAAGGCATTCACTAATAATCGGGCTTGATGAAGAATTGTTATAGGAGTATTTTATTTTTTACTATACTTTCTATGCAACAAGAAATGCTAAGGATTTTTGATACAAACACAGGAGCTTACCTGAGCTCGTATTTTAGTGATAATATTATTCTTACCTGAAACGAAAGAAAAATAAAATTGAGTTATTAAAACATTTTTCTTTAAAGTTGGTTTGTTTAAAATGAAAATGCAAGTAGAATAGGTAAACATATGAATTTTAATATATGTAAGTAGTCAAAATTTTCCTTTTCGTAAAAATAATAAAATTAGCAACAGCAAGGTTTCTGACATCAATTGAATTGTGTATGCTATGTTTTGGTTACCAAACCCTGGAAAATAAACGACCTCTTCAAATTGAGATAAAATCAAAACTAAGCAGAAAGCATTCTTGCGATACACAAAATGAAGAAGTCTAAAAAATTATTATGGAAGTTAGCAGAACAGACAAAAACAACTTCTCTTAATTTCAGGACTGCACGAGAGTGCACAAAAGTTTTGTATAAATCAGCATCGAATGATATAAGAATTCGTTTGTTTATACAGGAAGTTAGTCAAAGTTTTAATCTGTGTTTGTCAACGTCGTGTCTTAAGTAATAGTGCCAATTACTTAGTGTACTCTGATTACTTTATAAGGAAGTAAATTATATTTTTATATTTTTTTTTTAGTTTAATAAAAAAGTGGGCATGGGCCGGGCTTTTTTCGTGACCTGCGGACCTTCGCTTTGCAGTCACATAGAGATATATTTTGTAATTTTGTTGGCAATCTGGCATGAAGGCAATTTCACAGCTTTATACTTTGATAGTAATTTTGATATTGGGCTTCCTTGCAATATGAAATCTATAGCATTATCAAATAAGTTGGCAGGTTTGCTAGCAAGCACTATATAGCAAATTGCAATTAATTATTATGAAAATATTTTGATATCATATTTACTCCATGTCTTTTCGACAAACGGATATTAAATCGATATCAAATTGACAAAAAATAAACTGATTTCAAGCTGAAAGCGTGGTTTTTTGACAAACTTTAATGATATTGGGATGCAAATTTAAACATATAAGTTCTATTTAAATTTGCACGTACACATTTTAAAGGAATTATTTCAAATAATTTACTTACAAAATTTTATTTTTAGAATGAAACAGAATCAAATGCTATATTTCACAAAACTGTGGAAATTAACTCAAAATTTATTTGCACAACAATTCGTTTAGACTTCGAATACTTGAAAAATAAAACGTTGGCCTATAAATAAAATTTTATTGATGGGAATTGCAAAATGATTATAAAAATTGAAAGAAATAAGAGCATTTATGGTAAATTTAAACGAAAAAAAAACGTGCCTGGAAACAACAATAAAAAATTTTAATAGAAATAAATTATTATGAGATTGTCGTCAGCAATTTCATTCAATTAACGCAAAAGTCCAAGTCAAAACATCTCACTTAAATTGTTTTGTTAAGGTCAGGAGCAACTAAGAATCTACTACACTGAGAAAACAGTTTAATTATACATACCAAAATTTGGTAATAATTAACAAATGGCATATTTGATATAGGCGAATTAAATATTTGATATATGTTGAAATGTCACATATTACAGTGAATTAAATAATATTATTGGATCAATTATTTATTTGGTAATAATTACCAAATGATATATTGGTTGAAACAAATATTATTTTGCAGCAATTGTTAATAATCACTAAATTACATATTTGACTAACAAAATACTTGCTTTTCGCAAACGCATTCATTCATTAAAATCGATTTGAACTAAAAAGGTTTTTCCAATATCGTTACATCCTCGCATAGAATGTCGTTTGTATTTATACAATCATAAATACCTAAATTGCGTCCCAAGAAAAATATACTTAAGTAGCGTTTTACTTGAATATGTTATGAATTACAAAGTTTTGATATTAATGAGAAGTGAAACAAACATTTTTTCAATCTTCTGAAACTAATGTAATGTTTGGTCCAAAAAGCAACAATTTAAATTTCAAATAAGGACATGGTAATAACTACCAAAACTTGTTGATAGTTAACAAATGTTTTACAAATATATCAACCAAATTTATTTATGTAAAGGAAGCATACTCTTTTCTCAGTGTATATGATAATTGTAATCCAGAGAAAAAAAACTCATCAGTCTGCGCTAGAGCCTGCTAAAAGAAACCTACACCTTAAGAAAATATTTGTAATAATTCAGATAATAATAAAACTTACTTTATTTTTTAATTTCTTGGACAAAAAGTTCAAATTGGATGAATTTTTTCTTATCTTCCGAAACATAAGAACTGTCCCAGAAAAAACGTACGTTTTTTATTTTTGTAAGATTATTCTATACATGATAATCTTATAGGAATAAAAAGGCACAATATTTGTTCTACATAAAGTGACGTTTGATATGATGTATACCACTTGAAAATAGCACTTTTGACGACGAAGATGTCTAGCAAGCAAGAAAAATTCCGCGAACGGACTGTGTCCACATGTCTGTAAGATCCAGAGCTAAAATATTCACCTATACCAAAAATAGTTGGTGCATCAGATAAAACTGTCTTTACAGTTATTTCTAAATATAAGAAGGGACTACCTGATTATCGAAAAAGAGGTACAGGCAGAAAACCAGAATTTTCTAACGCAAAAGTAGCGGCGAAGGTGAAGCGTCTTCTGAGGAAAAATCCCAACACCTCAGTGCGAGACATGGCATATAGAGCAGGATAAAGGAGAAAAGTAAGCTAAAGACATATAGAGTTCAAAAAGTACCACACCGTTCTGATGAAAAGTAGTTGATGGCTCAGATGTGAGCCCGAAATTTGTACGAAAGGTATCTTACTAAATTTGATTGCTGCGATATGGACGACGATAGGATGTTTTAAGCAACTAGCTACGCACAAATATTATACATCACCGAAGAAAGGGCATATGCCTAATAAGCTCAGAGAAAAAAAAGTTTCGAAATTTCCGAAGCAATATATGGTTTGGCAGGCCATATGCACCTGTGCTCTCAGAAGCAGCTTCTTTGTTACGCAAGCCACGATCAATTCCAAACTTTATATAGACGAGTGTCTCGAAAAACGTCTTCTACCATTTATTCGTGCACATGAGGGTACAGTGCTGCTCTGGCCTGATTTAGCAACCTCTCATTACTCTTAAGCTACGATGGCACGGTATCAAAGTAAAAATATCAATTTTGTACCAAAAATAGCAAATTCACCCATTGGGCTCTAATGAAAAGAGATCTTCGAAGGAGCGGTAAGACTGCAAAAAATTTACAAGATTTCTAACTTAAGTGGAATAGACTGTACTGTACTGTCGATGATACAACTGTGCAAAATTTTTTGAAGGGTCTTAAGAAAAAAGTAAGAAATTTTTATAGAAAAAACAATGGTGAGTAGTTTTTAGTTATTTATATTTTGAAACTTGCTATTATTAATAAAAAAAGAAAAAAGACCAAAAAATTTATTGGATATTTTTTTATAACTGGAAAACATAACGTAAGTTTTGTTCTGGGGCAGTCCTTGTATATCATAACAGGAATAAAAGCTGAAGTCGAGTTAAGAAAAATGAAGTTAAGGCTGAGTTATGGCTAATTTTCCATTTGTTCTGAGCGCGATATCATCTTCGTAACTAGGCTTTATTTAGGCTTAAATGTCTATAAACATAAATTGCATTTCTCAACCTTCATTTCATTTTTCTATGCTCGACATTGGAAATGGAAGGTTATTCTTCAATTGTATAAAAAGTAAAATGTGCATTTAGTAACTAATATTTTTATCAGCATTTTTTTCAATATACTTAATGTTTCTATAGGTATTTTCTCAGCGTGATAAAAAATTTCGCTCATATGACATTCACAGCTATGGTACATATATACCTATACGCATTTATATAGAAAAAATACTATCATGACAAAAAAATAAACCAAATATTTCTGCGACAATTAAGAGTATGAAGGCACAAAAAAAAACCCACAAATACCAATACGTTTATAAGTTATAGATATTCGCCACATCATCGTTTATATTTCATAGATACAAAATATGATGAAACAATAACTGCGAGTCGAGATATATCTCGACAACTACGAACAATTAAAAAAAAACAACGACTGATATAAATGGCTACAATGAATTCAATTGAGGGATATTAAAAATGGAGCAATATGAAATGATGAAAATGAAAAAAAAAAAATAAATTGCCGCATTGTAGTGTATCGCATGGATACAACATAGCATACATTCACATTGTTGGCATTTTTGTTTTTTTTATTTTTTAAATGCGAGTATCTCGTGGCAGCTACTGTTGCCAGCTTCTAAGTTGATTGCGTTGTTCGGTTGCTTCAGTTATTTATCAATAATTGAATTTCCATTTGCTTTATCAATTTGAAGAATTTTTTGTTTTCCACTTTTTAATTTATCTAACAGTTTTTGTTGTTACGCAGTTTTATTTATAAAATTAAATTGTTTCCCGTATTTTTTTTTAGTGGTTGTTGTTATTGTATGGGAATAATTTATTTTTCTTCTTCTACTTCAATTGACATTGTGACGATTGTTTTTTTTTTTTTTTTTTGGTATCGTCTTTAAGTGTTGCTTTCGTTGTCTGTGTGAACGTGCACTGAATTTTTAATTACTGTAGATTTTCATGGTAATGTTTTCAAAAACAATTCACTTTTTTTTATCACACCTAACATACGCAGAGATATCACCTTTTTGTAGATATAATTTTAACATAAAATTTTTCTTCAGCAACTTCATTTTTTCTCACTTTAGTCGTTATCTATTATCAGTTTTTATTTTATGAAATATATATAATCTAATTGCGATTTTCGGCAATTCCCATTGGTAAGCAAGTCCTTTTGCATACAACTTTATGTTGGACGCACAAGAAAACTTTATGATTCAGCTCAACACACACACACACACTTTAAAATCACAACATGAGTATAAGTATGGAATGCGAAATTTTTTTCCGAAAAAAACTTTTTAAGTACGGAAAAATGATAAAAAGTGGCGTTTTCAAAGTACGCGCTCGCGTTCTTTGTGCAATTTACTAACATCACGTCTATTAAAATCTCCCCTTTCGACAGAAATCATTCATCGAGCCATTTTTTCACATCTTAATCCTTACAATACATCTAATAATCCATGTAGTACACACTGCATTGGTGTACAATTGGTTGCTCAAATCACACTTATTTCAATAGCATTAGAGATTTAGCTATAACAGCTTTTATTTATTAGCTATTTCGCTTGATATCTTAAGTTACCATATTGAAATTCAGAAAAATAAAAAAAAAAGCTTTTTATTTTGAGACTTTTTCGTAGTTCTTCTTACTTTTCAAACATACCGTGTGTATATATAACTAGTAAAGGTGTTATCTTCGGCCAGGCCGAAACTCACATACCCTACACTACATTAAAAGTACTTTTTAAATAAATGTTAAAAAAATGTTGAGGAGGTTGAATAACTCGAAAATAATGTAAAAAGGTTCAAAAATGTTGAAAAGTGTTGGAAAAAACTGAAAATGTCAAAAGAATGTGGGAAATAATGAAAAAAATAGTATAGAAATGAAAAACACGAAATATAACACACCCACTTCTCCAATTCCGCCCACTTTTGTTTCAATTAATGACATTCGTGATTGACATGAACAAACCAAACTTTAGCACAATAGCTTGTATCGTTTGCGATATGTACCGCAATTATTCCTAAAATTTAGGGCAGTGCCACACCCACTGATGCAATCCAGTCCGATTTTGATCCAGAAATAGCTTTTTAAAAACAAACCTCTTACACCAAATTTCTGTATCGTTGCTCATATATTTCGATAGTTATGCCACATAAGGTATTTTAATTGTATGGGAGGTGCCACGCCCACTATTACAATTTCGCCAGCTTTTGATTCATATGTACCTAATACCCAGTAAACCACTTACATCAAATTTCAAATCAATTGCTCCAATAGTTCACTTAAAATAGCACTTACAGCTTTATTTTAATGAGGGATGTGCCCCGCCCACTGATGCAATCTTGTCAAGTTTCATTTAATTCCGAAGCTTATAATAACCGACACCTCTACACAAAATTTTATGAAGATTACTCTCATAGCACACTATCTATAGCATTAAACGTATTTCGCTTATATGGGAGGTGGCACACCCACCGGCACAATTGTGCCAAAATTCTGCAAGAAGACACCTTTTAGCAGGTATATCCGCCTCATTAAATTTCATAACGATTGCGTTGCTAGTTCTCTTTTTATAACGTCTATAAATATTGTAGGCTGTGCCACGCCCTTAAAAGCAGTTTTTCAGTCTATTGACGTAGCTTGTATTATTGACCACTTTCAGTGGTAGCATTCCTAAAATTTTAATGAAAATCGTATGTGCCAATTTGGAGTTATATGAAATACAATTTTTTAATTGCTAAGAACTGCCACGCCCTTTTTTACAATTCCGCCCACTTTGTGCGCAATTCAAGATTCATAAGACCTGTATTCGCGTACCGAATTTCATCACAATATCTTACACGGTTTAAGAGCTATGTCGATATAAAAGTTAAAAATTAGGGCTAGCCTAATCTTAATTTCGTTCTCAGCTTCACCAAATCACCAAGTTTCATCAAAATCGCTGCAACTTTTTTTCAAAATGGACTTGGGTATATTTACATAGAGTATAGGCGGAAGGCGTGGCCACTAACCGATTTCGCCCATTTTTATATGCTAGCAGCTTGCAAGAAGGTGTGACCTGTGTGCCAAATTTCATTGAATTAGCTTGCTTAGTTTGCCCATAAACTTGATTTCAACCGACCGACAGACAGACAGACAGCCGGACAGACAGACAGACAGACGGATACAGCTATATCGACTCAGGTGGTGACGCTGATCAAGAATATATATACTTTTCCATACCTGCCACGCCCCCTTCTATGCGTTACAAACGGAATGACAAAGTGAATATACCCTCTGTGTAGGGTATAAAAAGGTCATCCAACAGGATGTGTCACTTTACATTTGGTGCTATATTTATACTATCAACTATCATTATGGCTTTTGATAAGTTAAATTTAGGCGGTTATTAAATACATATCAACACACATTTGCACAATGTATTCAATAGCGGAAATTGACTACAATAATGGTGAAAATATTACAAATCGTTTTGGTCGTCTTCAAGCGGTTTCTCGGTCGTCTGGGAGAGGTAAATGATGTGAAGACTCTAACTCGTGCTCGTGTGGCTGAAAATCTATATTCGAAAAGATAGCAGAAATTGCACACCAAATACACTAAAGAACTTGGTCTACATGCCTATAAGGTGCATATGACACAAGTATTGAAGCTGTGAGACCACACACAATGCCGTACTCTTGCTGCTTGGGTGCTGGAAATTAAGGCACATGAACATGATTTTATTACGCAATATTTTTCTAAGCGATGTGGGTCATTTCTACATGGGAACGTAAACAAACAAAACTATCTCAACTGAGACTCGACTCCAAACCCAAGAGTTCTAGTGGAACAACCTCTTCATCCACAACGAGTGAAAGCTTGGAACGGTTTCCTGGGCTGACATGGCCCAGTGAGGGCCATATTTTTTTGAAAATGATGCTGCTTCAACCGTTTCAGTGAATGGATTATGTTACCGAACAATGTTGACTGACATTTTTTGTTTTGAAAATGATTATATTAACACAAGTAGACGACGTTTATTTTCTACATTCCTTAGGCTTAGGCGGACACTTATCAAATATTGTATACCATTACTAAACTCAAAATTTGTAGGTACTGTAAAAGATTAAAATAAAAATATCATCACTTTGTTCAAACATACTGCCCTTTCTATTAAAAAAGAGTTTATCATTAATCGATACTGTAAATATTCCGGGTGATGGTGTTTTTGAAACACCAAACTTCAAAGTTAAACTTAAGTGAAAAAATATCATCCTTTCTCTTGCGTCCTGGGGCATTTCTTTATCTTATTTGAGCACAATTTTCTACTTCCTTTCGACGATCTCATACAACCACAAAAATTGAATGATAATTGTTTTATTTTACTCTTGCAATTTTTGAAAAATTTTCTATAATAACATAAGATGCCTCAAAGCCAAAACGAAAAAATTATCCCAGGAAAAACTTCGAACTTACATATTTATAAGCTAACTTTCCATATGAACCAAAGTGAAGGCCATGACACCCGGGGCAATTATCTTCTTCGAACCCATCCCCCTTCCCCCCCCTGGTGTGATCTCAAATGTAATTGCGGTCGATGCTATCAAAGGCGATACTGCAGGCGATAAAAATTAAATGTAGCGAAGCTTACACGATAATTCGAAGGATTTAATTTAATCAATGTACGATCTGTTCGGGCAAAGCCGCAAGTTCCCACTTTGGTAAGTAATAAGCACATTACATTGATCGAAAGAATGCATTGCTTTGACTTCAATTGTGTAAAAGTTATAATTTGATTTACGCAGAAAAGGGTAAAAAACTCAAATACCAAAAGCAACAAAGTTTTCGATATGGTCCTTTAAAGATTACGCTCACTCAAGTATTAGCTTCACCGTAAGACAAAAATGCATCAATGAAATAATTTTTATGTAAATATACAATGTACATATTATATTCGTCTCCCACATCAGTTCAAAATTATCACACTTTGTAGGCGCTGTTATTCAGCCAAACGACCATAAACCGTCAAATGACCGAACTGCAATAAATCAAGCGATTTTTTCTTCATCTTCTGTACGTCATTAAAAGCGATATTTAATTAACAGCTTAAGTGAATTTTAAATATTTTTGCCAAAAAATATGTCGCACAATTAATCAAAATATTGCAAATATGCGAAAAACTCATCTAAATTTGGAACACAAGGTGTAAAAGAAAAAAGCAGAAAAAAAGTGTTAAAAACCAATACGTACCAGAAAAAAAAAACAACAACCGCATTAAAATTTGTCACCAATTTTAAATTAGTAAAAAAAATGATAAAACAACAACAAAAAATTTCTTATTTATTTATGTAGCACAAGTTTTGATTAATGCGCACTAATATTTAATCAATAAATTAAGTTAACGGCAAAGTGAAGACAAAACGCATTGGGTTTAATGTAGGTATGTGGAGGGCAAACGTTATTTATAAGATATTTTTGCAAAAAAAACAGATACAAATCAAAAAGATGCAAATGTATAAAAACAGAAAATATTGCATGTAAATTTCTTGCATGATTAAAAATGTTTACACTTTAGTTTTACACCGGATATGCAGCCAACACAAAATGATTTAAGCCATTGACAACGCGACTTGGACGTCTAAAAGGGTACTACTACTATTTTTGCATTGCAAATAATTTTGTTTTTTTTCCAATGTTTTTAATTGTAGATTTTTTTATTAATAAATTATATATAACACCCCCAATTATCGACCCCGTGGCACAATGCTAGTATGCTGCGCATGCAACCCTCACACTCCGGAACCCTCCCACTGAAAGTTGTCGTCAGGCTCTTGAGTTTAATTTACAAGGCAGTAGAAGACGTGGTAGACCAAAAGTCAGCTGGAAAAGGAAGTTTAGAGATCGGAAAAATTGTGAAAGGAAACAGAAGTCATCGGAGAGGATCGCTCTGGATGGAAATGTTTTATTTTAGCCCTATGCTTCTCTAGGCTTAAGAGGCATAAAGCAATGAGCTGCAATTTTGTGAACGACTGATGTTCTAGAAAAGTTCAAGGCTGTCCACTTTACAAGGAAATATAACTTACCTACTTTACAGGTTCGTCCGCATCAAAGGAATCAGCGAAAGCTTCCCCAAAGCAGTAGAATTTCTTAGAATAATTTTAGGCTCGAAATTAGACTGGAAACTAAAGATTTAAAACCACGTTGTGAAAGCAATTTTGGTTGCACGTGGCGACTAGAACTTACCATAGCATACAACGCCATTGTAAAGCTCTCGAAAATATGTCCTTACTCAAACAACTGGTTAGACTTCAACGACTCATATCCCTTGGTATGGCAAGTGCTCTAAAAACAACACAATCAGAGTCGCGAAACATGATGTAAAACTGCGCTTAGACTAAAAGAGGCTGATAGCTTTAGTTACAGGGAATTCTGACATAGTAACATTAAGTATAGCTGCAATATATCCACTGATTACTGTAAGTTAAGAGTAAATTTTCAGTAGATTTACTGTCATGTGAGTTCTGGAAGAACAGAAGTTCAGACCCTTTTGAATTCAATTAACATCTATTGGGTCTTTCAGAAATCGATTATTTTTTTTTTTTTGTTGTGAAAATCGAAGATGATTTTCTTATTGTGTATAAATATTTGATTGAATTATATATTCTTCATTTTGGACCAATACCTTTTGTCATCTTTGTAGCAGGAGTATGATTCCACGCTCATCAATTTTTTAATATTTGCATACAAAAAATCTGATCCTCACATTTGAAGTACAGGTTTTGTCGTTTAAATGTGTCAGAATGTAGAAACCAGAAGAAATAATAGTCCAAAGGTGCCAGATCTGGAGAATATGGTGGGTGTAGTAGAATAAACCATTCAAGCTGTAAAAGCTTTTGGTGAGTTATGTAACTATGCCTGTTGCCTGGCCACCGTGGCTTTCAAGCTAACAAGATACATAGAGGTAATCCTTGAATGGGACCCATTGAACGTATCACTTCCAATACAACACTCTTAATTCATTTTTCAGAAGTATTAGGCTGCTCACAGATGGATAAATACGAATTCGAGCTAACTAATAAAAAATTTTTATTCTAACAGTTATCGCTCATAATTTGTGAGACTTTAGTAGGCACTGTCCTATCAGGCTTCTAGATAGGGTATGTTGGTTCATAAACAATGAGGAAGAAACTGTAGAGTATATTTTAACTTAAAACATATGGACATATATTCTTCAACAACCTTCAGGAACTATTTGATACTGTCCTAAAATCTCTTAAGCTGTCGCAGTATTGTGCTCACGCTCAAACTACATCCACGTTACTCAACGTCCCATATGATGTGTGGTACCACTAGGGACCCATTTTGGGCTGGGTGTGGATACTAAACCGCCACTCTAACGTAAAATAACCTATGGACTGCAAATAAAAGAAAATATCAGATTGAAAAACTGCCTGTTTCAAAGGAGTTTCTGTTTGTTGGTTTGAAAGTTAAGTACCTACCACGCCCAAAGGCCCATTTGATTACATACGTTAACTGCAACAAAATGATTTTGGTTAAGAGATCTAAGCTAGTGAATTTGCAGCCTTTTGAATCCGAAAATTCTTCCCATTTTGAACACTTTTTGATCTGATTTTTGATGCATTTATATAAGAATTTCAAGTTTTTTCTGAGCACAATGTAAGAGGGTTTACTCAGCACATGGTGGATGCATTGCAAGCCAAGCACGTTCAGCACGGAGCAAAATATAACAAGGTCATACACTCAGCAAAAAATGGAATTGCAAATTTAAAGATTATATTTTTGAAAACCGTAAGTTTTAAAATTGAAAATAGTAAAAATAAAATGTTTTTCCTGTATTTTTTATTCAACATTAAACACTTTGTCACTTTGAATCATATATGGAACCACTTTAAATCATATTTTTGAATCCAAATCAAAAATGTTTCATTTCAATTTAATTATTTTAGCGCGTAATCATAAGCGTTTATGGTTAAATCAAACATAGGATAAATTATTTTTTCCTTAAAAAAAGTGCATATAGAGTGTAATTTAATCATTGAAAATCTCCCTGATTTAAGAAAAATCTTCGTCAAGAAAAAACATTTTCTTGGTTTTTATGAAAATATTTACTTGAATAAAGAAAAATTAGTGCTCCATATTATTTTACAACTTTAGCAACAAAACTATATCATGCGAAAGGAGCTTTAGCTTGTTTTAATTGAACGTGAGCTCATTGCAAAGGACTAACTGACTTAGCGAAAGGAAAAATTTCTTGTTTTAAGGAAAAACAACTTAAATTAAGAAACAAAGCAAAATAATTTTTTTGCAAAAAAAGTTGGCATTACACGCGATTATTGGGTTACCTACTCGTATACCTCAGCAGAAGGATTCAACCATTTATTTGTTTTTTTATTTTTTAATAAGAAATAATAGCATGGCAACACTACGACATCAGCGGAGCGCAAAAACAAATTGCACAGAATTATGAGCACACGCATATGAAGCAGAAAATACAAGCAAAACTCATAAGCATGAAAATGACAATCTGCGAGATATAAATAATGTACCTCCTATCCACGTTCAAAGCCAACATAATGACAATACAAAAAAAAAACACAAAATATGAGGAAAGGAAAATAAAGATGAAATAATAATAAAATGAAATAATGTCAATTGCAGCATTAGCAAACGAAATTTTTAAATGGTAATTGAGTTGAATTCAAATCCAATTGCGCAAAAAAAACATCACACAAAAAAATGTTTTTTTTTTCTTTGAGGGTCAACTAAAAAAAAGGAGCTAAAATTTTTTGACATTTCTCGAGATGCTATTTATGCTTTGCCCAATGCCATTTTTTCCGCTGAATTGGTTTTTTATTTATTTTTATTAAATGTTGTTTTTGCAACTGTCAGTGCTTGTTTTGTCGGCAAAAAAGAAAAGTTTGGACAGCTAAGATTAGTTGACATACATAGATGGAAAATGAACTTCAAGACTTTGTACACAACTTTTTTGAATAAAAATATTAAAAACTTTTGAGTGTTAATCTTTGAAATTAAGTAGAGATGAAAAATGGCCAGTAAGGGGTGATGAAACTCAAAAAAGGAAGGATGTAAGGGGAAATCTGCAGTTGCAGTGGAAGACAAAACTGAAAAGAATCAAAAATTTTTTGTATCTGAGCTATTTGTGTGTCCACAACTTATTTCGCTTTGGTCTGAAAATTTTACTTTGTATATTCTTTATAAGTGAAATACGTGTATATATGTATGTATACAGCTTCGAGAAAAGTGGAGAGATTATATATAATTAATCCACTTTAGAAAAAAAAACTAAGAAAATTCAAGTGTTTGCTATAATTCTGAAGCTTACATATACAAACTATAACAATTATTCTACTACCCACTAAAACAAAGTACAGGTAAATAGCCTTACAACAAAGACAACGAAATTAACATGACAGGGGCGTATAAGGTTAATTACCTGATGATGTAGCAAAGCTATGCGTACAAAGAAAAAGCGAATTAAACGCAAATATACAGCCGGTGTACCAACAAAATTGTCTTGATAAAATAAATTTAACCACAATAGTTGCAAAAAAAACGACAATAAAACTTAGGAACGAGCATCTAACATTATGTTGGCAAAATTATTACGTATAACTACGTAGCTACATAATTAATTTATCACACAAGATACCATTGCTCAGTAATAACCTTTAAAGAGCTCACACGGGGCCTTAAGCGAAAATTCTACAATATAATTAGTAGAAATCAGCAGAAAGGGAAGAGGCGGCATAAGCCGAATTCAAGAGTGTTAGCAACAGTGGCACATAAATAAGCGCAAATATCTGTGTAGCAGTGGGTAGTTAACAGAAATTTAATCAAGAAATTGAATTGAAACCAAAAATAGAAATTGAAAAAATACTAAGAAAAAATAATCTGAAGAAAACATCAACAATTTTATTAACCCTTGAGAGAGAAATGTTAGAGTTTTAAAAATTTAATTGTTATTAAAACGAACAATAGTTCCTAATATGTGATTGAAAGTTAAATATTTTCCCTTTGTTGCACTTTAAGCAACGGTATTGCTTTTAAAATATATGATTTTATGTTCGATTCAACGATAAACGCTTGAAGACCAAAGTGTTTATAGTAGAGAGAAATTTTTCGATTTTAATTCAAAAAAAAGTCCACATTGATTTAAAGTGATTCCATATGAATCATTCAAACTGACAAATTTTTTAATGTAAAATAAAAAATAATAATTTAAAGAATAACTACAATTTCAAAATGAAATTTTTTTGCGATTGAAGCGATGTTATTTTCAATAGTTACTTTTGAATTTTTTTGTGTTAAAAACAAACGGAAAAATGTTATTTTTACACTTTTCAACTTCAAAATTTTCTGCTTTAAATCAAATATAACATTTTTAAGTTTCAGTCCCATTTTTCCCAGAGTGTATTACGCTGGAAGAATGTATTTGATTCCCGTATTATTCTGGAGCATAAATGCGAATGGCTGACGATCTTGCACTTAATACGCACACGGAACAAAAATAGTTTCTATCAAAGTTATTGCAGTGCATTACGACTCGATAGCTTGAGTTGCCTCATCGTCTACAACAACAATCTCTCACCACCAATCGAATTAAACACAATGGTCAAGTAGTGTAAACGTTGTTATGCCTCACTGTGCTGGATGATGCGCAAGACCCTGGGAGTCCCACTTTTTACATTACAGCAATTAGGTAACCACCGCTGGACTACGTACAAGCCAAGCAAAAACTGTAGCGAATCGATCTGCTACATTGGCACAGGACGCAAAATCTTGATAGTCGGCAAAATGATCCTCGGTATTGTTTCAGATCTGCAGATTCATTCGCATTCCCCAAAATAAGGGTACGCCAGTGCACCACAAAAGAGGTTTTACAGCTTCATAAAGTATGAAAATCGTTGTTGTATGCCTGTGAATAAGGCTCGATTCACACGAACGTTTCTTTAACGCGCGTTATTCACGGCGCGCGTTTTAGCATGACTCGAGCGTTAGTAAAACCAACGTGCGTTCAAACGAGCGTGGAAAAAACGTGCGTTGATGGCGTGGTTTATTGCATAAAATTTTGTATTATGCTGAAACGCGCGTTGAAAAAACGATCGTGCGAACCAAGCCTTCTGGATCGTTCACGAGCAACGCACTATCGCGATGAAATGCACTTCTCTCCTAAGTCCTGCTGAAGGTGTATATTGTGGAACGATTTCGAATCATTTGGGTAACAATTATAGTTTTGTATCATTTCAGATTATGAAAATACACTGGCAAAGGAGTTATATCAACAGCTAAGTTGCTAAAGCAAGCGCTTTTGTGGAAACCTCAGGTTGACGGTTGCCGACGAATGATATTTGTTGTTCGTTTGAATGATTCTTTTGAATTTCTTTCAACGATGGGATGATAAAAGCATTAGCTGGCATTGGTAGTTACTTGTTTTTGGTCAGTTGAGAAAGAATTTGGTGTCGTGTTTGTTGAAGCAAAAGTTAAATATTTGCCAATTTCTATAAAAGCAATTGTTTCTGGAACTGCCATAGCAAGTAGTCGTTTATTCAGTCTTCAGTTTCTAGACCGCCACTAACTCTTCAATCGATAATCTTGAGATTTCATGTTGTTTGATCAAATTATTAGAGTGGTTGCGTTGCAATATGACCTGCAGTTTTATATGCGCTAGTTTAAATTTGGGGGCAACTACGAGAATGCTGTTTCCAAAGAATACTTTCAGCTTTTCTGCTTGTCACATTAAATGGATTTGACGGTCCCTTATCGCTGCGCGCTTTGCCTCACAATATATCAATCCATCAATGTCATCAAAGCATTGGTCTATCATAATGCTGATAGAGTTTGAGTCTATCAATCCAACTATGGCTTTAACCAAAAAAAAAACCAAGAGCATATTGGAAAACATTATTTGTGATTCATATTGGTCCAATGCAAAGCACGGGTTAAGCAAAAAGTAAAAAAAAATTATGGAATGGACAGCAACCTACATAAAATCACTCTTTTTTCTGTCATTGTCAAAATAATTGAAGTTTTTTTTTAATTGCCATAAAAAAGAAAAGAGCAGCAACGAGTAAGAAACGAACTCAATTTTTTCTTTGTTTGTTAGCCGGGCTACCAACACAAAACAGCCAGTGTTAGTTGTACAAAGTTTGAGGTTCATTACCCTCATCTTATAGATATTTTTTACGGGTATTGCTGTTATATCGTACCACGTTATTAAAACATAGTTGTTGCTATTTCAATTGTATGCAACAAATGATACAAAAAACGTACTCGTATGTATAACATCATTTTGCTGTATTCACTTAATAGAGTAAAACCACAAAAATATTTTTTGTCTATTAACTTTTGTTTATTCTTTGTTAATTTGCTGCTGGTAACAGCAACATTAACAACAATAACAATTGTAATTATTTGAAGTTTCTCATTCGCCCAGATTTGTTTTTCATAGCTTTGGATTTTTTATTTTTTTTTTTTTTTTGTTTTGAACCAAATGTGATTTCTTTAAGACGTAGAATTCGGTTATTTTTGGTGTTTTTCCTAAGATATTATTAAGTTTTGAGTGTATTATTTGAGATGAAGGTAGCTAGGCTTAAGTTCAGATGGGGGTATACAAATTTTTTAATCAGTTTTTTGTGTGAAAGTTCGTTTTTTGTTTTTCATAAAATCTGACATTTTGTTTTGGACGTTAACTTTAATAGGTTCATTCACGCTAGTATTTTATAACATTTAAGAAAATTCATTAAGAGCAGCGGTAGGTTAGCCATAGCTAATTTGGCTACACTTGGCTTCGCATGCATAATTTTCGATTTTGTTGCTTTCAACGATTTGCAAAAAATAACCAATACAAAGTTGATTTTTCCGTTGGTGCATTTTTTTGTGTTAAGTTGGTTTATAGGGCACTTTTATGTCAACGGCTTTTCACTTTTCACTATGCAATTTGGCATAGCTTGTAATAATTATTATAGAGCTTAGCTACTACAGCTATTGCCCTTCTTAGCTGTTTAGCTCACAGCTTTATGCAAAGCAATAGTTGCACGTAGGTCAAATTTGCAAAGTAAGTCCTCTGGTTAGTTTTCTGGCTTTAATCGGCTGAAGGTGTCTCAAAGCCGAAGAGTCTAGATTCTAGACTCCAGGAATATCAAATAACATCAAAAATTATCGAAAGAAGTCAATACAAGTTTGAAAAATTTTAAAAAAATCGATTGGAATAGATGAGTATCGAACAGTATAAAAAAGTATCGAACAAATTGATGCAAGTCAGTTGTTTAAAAACCTCGAAAAACTCCATAAAAGCCTAAAAAATCATCGAAGAGTCGATAAAGTCAAAATGAATTGAATTGAAAAGTCTCGGTAGAGTAGAGAAGCATCGAATAGTATCGCTACACATGTCCTAAATGATTTAGATAAAGATCATCCAAAAAGTCGGATATGCATCGAAAACACTGAAATGCATCGAAAACACTGAAAAGGTCCTTTAGAAGTCAATTGGCATTGAAAAATATCTGAAATTTGATAAACTTTGGAAGTTGTCGAAAAAGTTTTTTTTTTGAATGGAGTAAAAACAACTTGGGAGCATAGGTCTTCAACTTGACATTTCCATCTTATACGATTCATTGCTGCAACTATGACATATCCACAGGCTAGGTAACATTTTCCCAATTCATGGGTAGCTGTCCACCTCCTGGTGTTTTTTGGGCATCCGCGACCTCTACTTCCTTGGCGGTTCTAATCTAGGGACATTTTGGTGAGGTTTTCAAACGACTTTCTGAGGATGTGTCTGATTCCGCTTGTCATTATCCAAATGATCTTCATTCCGTATGACGTTCGGCCAACATATTCTATAAATGATTCACAGGCATTCGTTGATGATTAGTGGTTTGATTGTTTGACGTTAGCCACATTTTACTGCTATACAAGAGCGTTGATTTTACGCGTGCCTTGAATATTCAAAGTTTGACATCCTGGAAAGTTGTGAGGTTCTTCACACAGGGTACAAACGCCAAAAAGCTGATTATTCTTTTGATAACTTGCTCTTGGCATCTTCTACCGTTTCTCCATCATTGTCATTATACTCCCTAGCTTCACATATTCGATCTGTTATCCTTCAATAACGATATCTTCGACGTTGGTGTGGTATATACTCATGGCTTTGGTCTTCCTGATATTTATTTCCAGCCATGGGTGCGTGCCAAGCTGACAAGATGTTCAACTTTAACCTGAACATCGAAAAATTCTTTAGATCGCCAAAATTATCTTATAGTATCGATATATATAGAGCGAGCAAAATCAAGTGTCCAAAAACGACGCATTCGTGGAAATATTCATAAAAAAAACGTTTACTTCCAAAAAAGAAAAATCCAATGGATTTTTTTCTTGACTAATTCTTCATATATTCTAAACTCTAACCCAAGGACCATTTTGCCGCCCCCAAGCGATTGTGTCCTCGGTGACAGCATTTGAAAAGCCTTACCTTTGCTAAAGCCTGGCCTGCTAGTCCCCAGTTAGATTTTCTGAGCAACTTTGACGAATATTCTTAAGATATGCAAAGCAAGGTACTTGACTGTCAAACTGTGCTTCTTAAGGTATAATTCCAAGATGATGAGAATATTTACTTCTGAAAATGTTGCACTAAAAAATCTTCTCTTCTCAAGCACTTCTTCACTCAGAGCAAAATAACATTGCGAAATTTGAAAATTTTTGTCTTAAAGCCGCAAATGTTGAGATTGAAGATGGTAAAAACAACTCTTTATCGCTGTACTCTAAACAGAAACAAATTTAAAATCATCTTAAATTTGAAAAATATTGAAAATAACTTTTATTAACTTTATTTCAATTGTTAAAAGTTTCAAATTGCATTTTCAAAAGTATTTGAAATAACTTTTTGTAATTTTACATTAACATTTTGGCACTTTGAATTATATATGAAATCATTTTAAATCAATGTGGAGTTCAAACAAAAAATGTTTCCCTTCACTTCAAATATTTTCGGCTTTGGCGCTAAGATTGTCGCTGTTCAGAACGAATATTTTCTTAAAGATTTATAATTTATAAAAAACTTTCATACAGTTTCGTATTTGTAAATTATCAAACTAAAAACTAAAATTTCTTAAGAACTTTGAAATATAAATGTACGACCTTTATTTAAGTTTAAACTTTAAAAATCCTACTCCTCCTCAAAATTTAAGTTTCACTCAAAGTTTACTAAAACTTTTTAACTGAATCAAATCGTTGAAACGAAGAAAGCCAACAAAAAATCAAAATGACAAAGACACCAAACGAAACCCAACAAAACCATAAAAGAAGAACAAGACAACATTGACAAGCAATTAAAATAGTAACAGCAGTAATATGGCAACACTGGCATTGCAATGTCGCAACAAAAAAAAGTTCACATTCCTCCACCCTGACTGTGTATCTGTAGAGTAAATGTCATAAACGGTATAATTTTGTGCAAAAACAAATTTTTCACGTTTTATTTTCACAAGAAAAAAAAAATAAATAAAACAGATTCGCAGAAAAAAAAAACAACAAATTCTTTCCCACAAAAACTACACTCGAAACACGCTGAAGGATAAACTTGAATGTGTGCAGCAGAAAGAAAAGTACAAAATCATGCAATAAAAGATGCAACAAAAGAAGAAGATGAGACGAAATCTACACAAAATGAAATGAAAAAAAGTTAAAAGAAAAATTTTTTCACGTTTTTTCAATGTAAAGTTGGAAAAAAAAGTTAGAGGAACATTGGCGGAATCAGCCAACTGTTGGCTGCAGGCCGAGAATTACTTACGGCCGCTACAATTAATACGCTACGCAAAGGGTTTATTGATTTTTGGCTTCACGGGGATGTGGCAGGCATTTAATAAATCCTTAATCTGCGCTACTTCCTCAGTCGATATATGTAGCTATGTCCGTGGAAATCACGACTACCCGAAAGCAGAAGTGGGATAGTTTGATGAAATTTCATACGCTGGCTACATTTTCAATTATATTTTATGAAACAGAAATCGATTCACGGACACGCCTGCCTACCGCTAATCCAATCAAACTTTAGTTTGAACAAAAAAGGAGCGAGTTTCAAAAAGAGGGCGTGGCAATTTCGATGCAAGTTAAAATTCTGCAATCAAATTATATTTCACACAAATACCAGAGGAGGTTCGGGCAAGTTCTACACAAAAACTTGGCAAATTGCAACGAGAGAGCGTTACACCTCCCATAAAAGCAAAAAGTCAGGATCGCTACAAAGAGTACATTTCAAAGAAATATGTTTGGTAAGAAAACATTTGGTGTTACAAGTCAGTATAAAAAGTGGGCGGGTTTGGAACTTTGGGCGGATTTGGAACTATTGGCGTCTCAGTAATTATACAATCAAAGATTTCAAACTTCATCTTTTCAAAAATTGACTGAATGAACAAAACGGTACGGTACGGTATTTGTGTTTCTAAAAACTGTCAATGTTAACTAGATAAAAACGGGCCCTCCCAACTCACTAACCAACTACACATCAAGGTCGCTCCTAACACATATGAAAATAAAGCAACAGGAATAGCGCATATAAGAAAAATGCAAAGAGTGTAAAACTAAATAAAAGAAAGAAAACTTTTAAACACCAAAAAAAAATAAAATCAAAGGAGCTGCGCTTATTTTTTTGCTTTATTTTTTTAATATGTGGATACATGGGGAACAGTACCACATGTGTGAAGTGAACGGTCGGAGGTTGTAGACTGCGTATGTGGGAGATTTTACAAGTTGGTATTATGACTTTTTTAGCAATGGGGCATAAGACATCATGTGGTATGGATGGCATGTTGCATCTTGGCTTCAAAGTTTTAAGGGTATAGCACTCAACATATGGAGATAATCTGTACCACAAAGCATGCTGGTTGCTGCCACTGGTGCAACTGCTGCTGCTGTAATGTGTTGCATGCCATACGATGATGCGTACAAGATGAATAAGAAATGAAGCCACCCCAATAGTTGAATGCAATGCACTCGCACTCGCTGCATACACATACACATTAAGCATATGTATCCATGTATATATTTTATGTGTGTGTGGGAAAAAAATGCAATCTTCAAATACACAGATATATGTGCATATGCTTAAGATGGATATGGAGCAGAAATTGAAGTGCATTTAGGACTCAAGAGCATTTGTGGGTGTGTGTCTGTTTAAAAAGAATCAGAAAAAAATTATAGTATTTTAGTTAACTAAAGGTTAAGATTTTGTGTTAAAGGAAATTGAAAGTCACAGATTTATTTAAATAAAAATCAGGAAAAAGATAAATGAAAATAATATGAATGATTTTTTAAAATTGAAGTCAAAATTCGTTGAAGTAAAAGCTGCAAATATTTGAAAATTTAGCTAGCGGAATTAGTTATCCTCAATTACTCAATTTCCTCTTTTCGAAACAGTGAAGCTTTTTTACAAATCTGACGGAGGACACTCGACTGTCCTGAGAAATCCTAGAAATATGTCTATGCTGTCCAAGTAATAGAAAATTTTGGAAAGAAGAAGCTTTTTTTCTTCATGGATGGCACATAACTAAATAGCACAGCAAGGCAAAACAAAAGAACAAACTAACTAGCCCAATAGATCAGCTTAAAAGTGGAGCAAAACAAAAGTGTCATTATATAGGAATGTTCATGTTTGTACAACCATTTGACGATACTGTACAAATAATATCTTTTACGACGCATACATCTCATTCAGAGGCTATTATGGAATGACCAGAAAGAAGAAATTTTGAAAAGTAGGGGCTAACTTTCACGTATGGCTCCAAACTATTTATGTAGCACAGTAGGTTAAACCAAAACAAAAGAACCTATTACAAAGGAATATTTCTGTTTGTCTAACCGTTGGACTAAACTCTCCAAGAAATATCTTTAACGAGGGAGCACAAGACTGCATTCTATAAAGGAATGACAGAATTAAAAGAATTCCGCGAAGAAGATCGTATCTTATTCACGAAAGTGTCCATTGCTAAATAACCAAATTGGAGTGTTCATGTTTGTACAACTGCTTCGCTATACTATACAAGTAATATCTTTTCCCAGGGAGTGAATCTCATTCGCAGTCTATAATGAGATGACTAGATGAAAGAACTTTCGGAAAAAAGAGGTTAAATTTTTCCAGGTATCGCTCCAAACTAAATCGCCTAGAAGGAACATCTGAATGTTCTTGTCTTTACAACCGTTGGACAATATTGTCCAAGTAATATACTTTACAAGGAAGTACAAGTGGTATGTTCTATCAAGATGAAATGATAGACCTTTTACACCTCTTCTTCTAGGAAGAAGAGGTCTAATTTCTGTACAGATGGCTTCAATACAAATAGCAAATTAGGTCACCTTAGAAGTCGGGCAAAACATAATAGCCCTTTGGATAGGATTGTCCATGTTTGTCCACCATATTGGGTTAACATGGGCTATAAAAACGCAAATTTTGTAGGAATTTCACATTTAAAAATACATTTGACACTTACGAAATTATTTAGCTTTTGACGCTGCTAATTCTTAGTGTATAAATAGAGTTCAGCTACTACAATTATTTAGCTTTAGATTTTTAAATTGCGTACAAGGCTGCTTCGCTTATAAAAATTAACTTCCAACACATATGTATGTATATATTCTGCTATATACGGAACTATGAACTTTTAAATACCGTATGTATTTTATCTACATGTTGCAATGTTTTGTTAACATTATATAAAGACAATGTTTTGTTAACAATACATAAAGACAAATGAACATGCTCTTTGTCACTAAAGCCATTTTTGTAAAACAGAAAAACAAGAAAAGCCCAAAACAGAAATCAACCAAATGAAAAATAAATTCTCTACAAAAGCGCACATTAAAAACAGCAAATTACAAAAGGTGAATTCGTGAATGACAAAACAAAACGTGCAGTATTTTAGAACTGACAAAATGACAATTGATGCGCGGAAAATAGAGAGAGAAAAAATTGCACTTAACAGTATTTTTGTCAAGTGCACAAAAAAAATTGAAACGTACGTCATGGATTTAAAAGAAAGAAAAAAACAAAACAAAAAAAAAATTAACAAAACAAAAACGGTAAAAATTGAAAGCATATGTTGCCACCTATTTTAACAGATGTTCTGTTTCCAAAATTGTTTACTATATGAATTATAAAGGGCTTATAATTTTATTCAGTGACAATTCCTTATTGTTATTTAAATGAAACACAGTTGCCATTTTATGAAAGGAAAACAAATGTTTTATGCACTTTAATTGTATCATTATATTTGTTTAGTACGTAATTTTTTGTCTTTTGTTTTTTTTTTTTTTTTTAAGTTGAAAGTGGACTTCAAGTTGATAACTTCTTTTGATAGATAAATACATCCAACATGTGTATAAACATTTTTTCGTTGACACGAACAAAGATCGTCAGACATTACGAGCGAGTAACTTCCGCTTTATTTATTCTAGTATTGATGTCTTTACTGGTAGCTCCGATATTCATTCACGATTGATCAGAAAATATGTGAATCAGTGAAATAATGGAGAAAATTTATAGCACTGACTACTTATCGTGCAGGTTGGAAGAGTTTTCCCGAGGCCCTATGCTCCGTGAGGAGATAAAGGACACATGAGGGAAAAGTGTCAGAATGAACTTACATTTTGGAGATCGAAAACCAGATGTAGTAGAAATGCTTTTGAATTTTAATTAGTTATTTAGAAAAGAGAAAGCTTAACGTAATTTTACTTTGTCGACTTCCACTCGATCTATTGTAATGTTCTGTTAACTATACGAAATTAATTCAATGATATATAGCATCTGATCCAAGGTCTCTACGAAAACAACGACATAATCGAATACACTTGGCGTGTACCTTCACAGGCCTCTGCTTTTCAAGGAGCTCAGGGATATATACATAAGGATAATAAGAAGGCATATCTGGGATACGAGACTCTCTATCTGATGAATACGCATAATTTCTTCATTGTTATCATGGAGATCTTTGATCAATTGGATCATAGACAGTACAAAAAACTGTCAGTCATTAATAAAAAAGAATAGGATTAAATTATCTCTGAGGATTCCTCGCAACAACACAACAGAAATATGAAAATAAGAAAAAGAAACGAAATTTGAAAATAATTTTGACAGTGTATCAGTATTGCATACTTATGTACATATAAGAGGTCTGCATAAGTGCGCTTGGAATGATCATCAAGCCAGTCGGCACGTTTGCGAGCCTATTAACCCCTTACGAATGCAAATCACGTATCAAATTAAAACAAAACGAAAGACCAAGCAAGCGAGGTGAGCGAGTGCACTCTTGTAGGTACATATACACATTTACCAAAAAAGTCGGGGACTTTATAATATCTTCATGTAAACATAAGATAAAAGTTGTTGCAGATAAGCGCCTACTGCTACATGATGGATGGATCAAACTACAGCTTTTGTGCACTCGAAACATTTTAAGAGCTTGTAGCAAGGAACCTTATACCCCCTGCATTATACTTTATTTGACCATTTGCGAATTAGGACTGCTGTTCCCTGCCAAAAACTTCCATCAAATTAATACTTGAAACCAATAAAACAACATTGATTTCATTTTAAATTATTGACAACATTAAAACAAAAGACCAACTGACCGCAAATCTATTACAGCACTTAAAAAATTGCATAGTTAGCGTTACTCATGCAATGCCAAGCGCATACAAATGAGGCAGCGGGTGGCAATACATTGGATCCATTAGAAACATGAGAAAGCACCAGTGATAGCATTCAAACTTTTACAGGTGCTGATGTGAAAGTGTGTGCAATTGAAGTTAGTCATAAAAACCGACATTATCATGACATTCAATGCTTGAAATGCAATAGAAAAACATAATACAAAAAAGAGGTTTGTTTTTCAAATAGAGATAAAGCTGGCATTTTATGGTCAAATCTGGCAACTCTAATGTCATTTATGTTCAGTTTGGTTTGCCATTTCATCATGAACAGGTTGACAAAAGAACAACGCTTGCAAATCGTGCAAATTTATTTCGAAAATAATGGTTCAGTTCGCGAAGTTTACCGCAAGCTCCGTCCATTTTATGGTCGACATAATCGTCCATCAGAGCAATTAATTCGGTTAACCATGGATCGTTTTCGCACTACGTTTACTCTATGTGATAATACGCATCCGCAGAGACGTCGAACAGTGCGCACCGAAGAAACAATTGCCGCTGTAGAGCAAAATGTTGAAGAGGACCCGAATGAATCGATTCGCCACCGTGCACAGCAATTGGAGCTTTGTCCATCAACTTTATGGAAGATTTTGCGCAAAGATCTTGGCTTGCGACCTTACAAGATCCAGCTTGTGCAAGAATTAAAGCCGCGAGACCATGCAATGCGTCGTGATTTTGGTGTATGGGCCGAAAATGAGATTGATCTCGATGCTGATTTTCATCGCAAAATTTTGTTCAGTGATGAGGCTCATTTTTGGTTGAATGGCTACGTCAACAAGCAAAATTGCCGCATTTGGAGTGAAGAGAATCCACATGAGACCCTTAAGACGCCATTACATCCACAAAAACTGACTGTTTGGTGTGCTCTATGGGCTGGTGGAGTCATTGGGCCATACTTCTTCCGAAATAATGCTGGAGAGTCAGTTACCGTTAATGGAGACCGGTATAGAGCCATGATAACCGACTATTTTGTTCCCGAATTGGATGGCATGAATGTGGATGAGTTGTGGTTCCAACAAGACGGCGCTACATGCCACACAGCGCACGTCACAATCGATTTATTGAAGGAAACATTCGATGAGCGCATAATTTCGCGGAATGGACCTGTCAATTGGCCACCAAGATCGTGTGATTTGACACCATTGGATTATTTTCTTTGGGGATATGTGAAGTCGCTCGTCTACGCCAACAAACCAGAAACGTTATTGGACTTGGAAGCCAACATTCGTGGCGTTATTGCCGACATACGGCCCCATATGCTCGAAAAAGTGGTTCAAAATTGGACCTGTAGAATTGGCTTTATTCGAGCCAGCCGCGGCGGCCACATGCCCGAAATCATATTAAAACATTAATGGCATAAAATTATCCTTCCAATAAAGCCAAATTGATGGACATTAAAACGATTTTCTTTTGTTTTATTTCAATTCGAAGCTCTATACCTCTAAAAAAAACACCCTTTATAACAGACATTGTCGGACATTCAGAGCGAAAAAATTATCAGTTATTGCGGTCGAATTCAAGCGGCCATCGAGCGTTTCTTCAAGCGAAATACTGCAGTGCTGTTTAGCGATCAAAAACCCTATCGAGTACCAAAAATTCTGGGAACATCACGGTCAAAGAATTTTGAGTAGAGTAAAATATTTTTGGAAGGCAGACAATCCCTGGCGGATGACGTACTATTGAGAAGGCCAACAATAATTCGATCAGAAGAGTTGATTAACAAAGTACAAGTATTCGTCACCAATGAGAATCGTATTATCATCAAAAACAGAGACAGTTTTCATGGTTTTCTTCGAAAGCAAGAATTGTGTATTTTTAGTTTTGAGCTGGAAAATTAATTTTATCCAAAGAAAATCAAATCGGACTAAATCTGCCACCGTATTCCATCAACAACTGTGTGGCAGAGCAACATTGTGCTCAGATGATCATGGACTAACTAAATAGTAATTCTAAGCAACGAGCTATTCGAACATTTGGCAAACATATCGAGTCAAACTCGCAAAACTCGATACGTTTTACGTTCGTTTGCAGCTCATAACTTTCGAGCTACTCGTTTGTTCGAGTTTCGACTTTTTTTGCAATGTACGCAGCAATGTTTATTTCTTTTCTTCAAACTACTTGTGCGTAAGCACAAACTCCAGCAAAACTAAGAGATGTAAGCGAACGCATCGAACTAAACGCACTGAGTTGAGACGTGTTTAACGAACTTGGTTCGGTGGTGAAATTTTTGGTTTGAACAAGTTCGGCTCGTTGCACAGTAGCGTAGAATGGTAAGTAGGTAGGTTGACCTTCACATGGTCTATCGAAAGGGTATGTAAGGACATTCAACATAAAAATGTGAGCCAGATTTAATGCACAAATATGTGCCAGTATCAATTATATGAAAAAAGTACTGAAAATCACCAATTTAGGGGCAATCACACTCCGTCTATGATCGCTTATAAAAATTTCAGCTACACAGTGATATTCAGAATGACGATATCCAAGATTTTAAGACCCAGCGGAGCGAAAAAAATTCGACCCACCCTATTGCACAGCCTAACTAAATAAGTATATTCAAAAAGTGCGCAAACGAGTTAACTTTTGTAACGATTACCTCTGGGAAATTAAGGTAGACTCACAATATCACCTTCAAATTGGAAATTCATTTTGCCTAGACATTTAAGTTTTGAATTCGAAAGTGGAATTGCTGAGAGGGACAAATTTTCTACTGGAGCATTTTGTGCAGCAATTTTTGTAAAATCTAACACTGTGTGTGATGAATTTAAATTGATGTATACATACCTATAACTATGTACGTATAAATAATGCATTGAAAGTAATCAAATCATTTGACCATAACAAAAATAAAATCAAAATAAAGTACAAAGAATGATTATCACAACTCCTGAACGGTAGGTGTTAGACAGGTATTTCCGCAACCATTTATCTTTATAATCTTTGATGAAACCATTTTTCACATTAGAATCAGCGACTCTAGGTAGCTAACCAATGGAAAATTGTATCAGCTAAATGATCTTAATTATTGAACGAACTTTTGATTTGATTTGATTATATGTACATAAATTGAATATTTACAACAACAACAAAACTGGTTAGTTGCTCAATGCACTTGAATTTTGTTATTTTTTTTTCTTTCAATTTAACTTCATCGAAAACTCGTGCTATTCTACTTAATTACAAATTCTATTCTACTACTTTGGGGCTTATAAGAAATAAACGTACGAAAAAACGAAAGTTTTACTTTTTCTTTTTCCGTCTAGCAGTTTCTATGAATTTAATATACACTCACACGTTTTGATAGCGCTTATAATTAAACGCAGCAACTAACTAATATCTTAATTATTATTGTTTGTTGTTATTGCTTCTATCGTTTTTGTTATTTTCTTCTTTATGTTTAATATCTTGCATTCTTTTTATTGCCGTAAGATGAAGCCATAGAAAAAAAAAAGATAAATAAAACCGTTGTTTTCAAAGGCCATAGCTGCTTATTCCTGTTCCCACCCCAACGCACAGTGGGTTGAAGTGAAGAAAAAAAACTTTTGATATTGATTACAAGTATTGTTCATGTTTACGGGTATGCTAATGTTTATGCTTATGCTAATGCTTACGCTTATGCTTATGCTTATGCTTATGCTTATGCTTATGCTTATGATTATGCTTATGATTATGATTATGCTTATGCTTATGCTTATGCTTATGCTTATGCTTATGCTTATGCTTATGATTATGCTTATGATTATGATTATGCTTATGCTTATGCTTATGCTTATGCTTATGTTTATGCTTATGATTATGCTTATGATTATGATTATGCTTATGCTTATGCTTATGCTTATGCTTATGCTTATGCTTATGCTTATGCTTATGCTTATGCTTATGCTTATGCTTATGCTTATGCTTATGCTTATGCTTATGCTTATGCTTATGCTTATGCTTATGCTTATGCTTATGCTTATGCTTATGCTTATGCTTATGCTTATGCTTATGCTTATGATTATGCTTATGCTTATGCTTATGCTTATGCTTATGCTTATGCTTATGCTTATGCTTATGCTTATGCTTATGCTTATGCTTATGCTTATGCTTATGCTTATGCTTATGCTTATGCTTATGCTTATGCTTATGCTTATGCTTATGCTTATGCTTATGCTTATGCTTATGCTTATGCTTATGCTTATGCTTATGCTTATGCTTATGCTTATGCTTATGCTTATGCTTATGCTTATGCTTATGCTTATGCTTATGCTTATGCTTATGCTTATGCTTATGCTTATGCTTATGCTTATGCTTATGCTTATGCTTATGCTTATGCTTATGAAAATGAAAATGAGGAAATGAAAGGAACTAATGCGACGACATGGGGGCTTAAATTCGAACGCAGTCATACAAATAATTTCTTGAAACGTCCGAAGAATACACTGAACAAAGTTCTTCAAAACTTTGCAGTTCAATTACAATTTTACACTACTGTGCACCGCTATATTTTCAGCATTTTTTGATAACCGGGTGAAATAAATTTGTGGCGCTATCTGTAAGCATTTGGTCGACAGTAGCTGCTTGACAAGAGAGTCATTAGCAATAAAATCTATTAGAATCTACTGCTTTCGAACGCAGTTGTATTTGTGTATCTGTGTTCTTATGTGTTTTAAGAACGAGTATATGTGTGCTATGCAAACATATGCAAAAAAAAAATAACTGCTTTAATGAATATTAATCAAATAAATATGATATAAATATGAACATTAATACATATCTGTCTTAATATCTTTTTGTGTTTTCTAGCTACCGCTAAGGCTTTTGTTTGTTTTATGTTTTGTTTTGCCAACAACAAAATAGCTATAGATAAATAAATGGCCAAATTGTTTGCACGCATTTATTAAAAGATATACGATTTGTAGAATGGGTTTCAATATTTGATGAATGCTTAAAAGGAAAAGTATTTAATATGTTAATTTTTTGTTTGGGACTTTACATACGCAAATATATTTACATTTATAAATATTTATACAATATGGGGCAAACACGTGAATTTTTTTGTATGCCGAATAGATGAAAACGAAAGTTGAAGCAATGTTAACTTTTGAATTTTTATCATGGTTAAATAAAAGTCTATTTAAGTTAAGTAAACAAAAGTTTATATATTCTGTTAACAATTGATATAAAATTTTTTTAAAGGGAACAGAGAGAGCTTTGTTACGAAAAGTACACATGAGTTTATGATGCATGTGGTACTTTTTGCCAAAACTATTGGAGCTGGACCGTGAGGTAATATTCTTTTTTGTGGGTATTATTTAATTACTTAGTTATTGAGTTACCATAGCTCATTTCAGCGTGAGACTTTCGCCGTTGTTGCGCCAAGCTGAGACCTCAAACTCCACCCACTATTGTTTTGTCAAAGGATGTCCCATTTATAATGTAAAAGTGAAGCGTACTAAGCATGCAATGGGCAGATAAATTCGATTGGGTTATAAAATGGTGTTCATAATATCTTTAACATGTTAATGAAGTAAACAACGTACAGATAATTTCCTTGAACATTGTTCACATATTCGTTTAGTTATATAAGACTATCCATTATTTTCAAAGTTTATTCACATTTATGTCTTTACCAAAAGAAAAAAAACAAGACGTCACATAATTTTTCTTTTAATCACGATCAACATGCAACCGAGAACTTCACGTTTATTATACTTTACATTAGAGACGCACACTGGATACAACAACATCAGTTTGAGTAAAACACTTAAAATTATTTTGCAAAAAAAAAAAAACATATGTTGACGAAAATTTTTTAATTAGCTGCGGCAAGCATACAGATAAAAGAAATAGAAACAAAAAGCTGAAGGAGCAAAAAAAAATCACGCAAACAAAAAGCGTTTGTGGGCCAAAAATATCGGAAAAAGCTGAACGAGCCGGTGCCTTGAAGATAAAAATTACACATTGCGAGCTCAAATAATTTAGCTCGAATAATGGGAAGAGCTCGAAAACATATGGATATTTTTTTCTATTGTAGTAAGACAAGAATGACCAGAAGAACTGAGTATGGGAGCTGGAAATTGTCTATCACTTGAATAAAAGAGCCAATGCAAAAAAAAAAAAAAAAGCGAAGATGCGATCGGACAATTATTTACGTACATTGCCTTTCGATAAATAAGTAGTGTTGTAGTTGTTGTATACCTATTTTGCAAAATATAAAATTAAAAAAACACAATAGAAATGATAATGAACATGGTTACAATAAATATCTACCAAAAAAAACACGAAAGACGGTAAAATTTTTATTGTTTGCTTGTGCTCAGTATTTATTGCTCTTTGTGGAATCTAAAATGGACATTTTCCATTAAATTTATATGAGAGTTTGTCATATTTGTGAAGGAGATGGATTAATTACCTTTTATTTGATTTGCACATCTCTGCTGTAAGAGCTGAGCTGTAAGAGCTAAATGAGCTTCGAGCTGTGCACATTTGCCTTACACTCAGGCTATATTCATTTCGCTATTCTGTTTGTAGCACATAGAAGGGGAGTGGCAGGCATAGAAAAGTATATATCTTTTTGATTCCCGTGATTACCACCTGAGTCGATTCAGCCGTATCCGTCTGTCTCTCTGCCCCACGATTATGGGAAAACCAAATGAAGTAAAATCAAGGGGGGACACACTTTGACAGATTTTTATATTGAGAGAATTATTTGACTTCTCTTGTGATATATATCTCCGGACAAAACATAGTACCTCCACAAAACTATTTCAATGTGCACGATCAGTAGCGAGTGTCTCCAAGTCTCTCCACCATTTATTTGATGTAGGGTAACCAAATTATCATAAATACTAGGAATTGCTCAAAATAAAAAGTTTTCAAATTTCTACAAGAGGGTGTGGCATGCCCCATAAAAGCAAAAACTTCAAAACAATACATTAAGGGAATTATTTCAGATAGTGAAAGCAAATTTTTTAAGCAAAAAATTTAAAACACAATGCTGAAAGCAGTTTTTCAAATAATGCATCAAAAATTCACACAATTTTTTGTAGGTCTACTAGCTTTTGAGTAAAAACTGAAATGAAAAATAAACGCTAAGTGCATGATAGCAGGCTATATGGGGTTAAAATTTAAAACTTTACTTTTTTTCAAAAAAATATTAATATTGATTAAAGAAACTTGAAAATATCGTACAGTCTAATATGCATACATATATTCATCAAAAAGTATAGGAAGAGCAACAAGAAGAAGCGCACTTTTAAATTAATATTCAAATCAGAAAATTCGCAAAACCTTCGCTAGCAATATGACTTTACGAGTAATCGGATATTAAGAACATTCATTCATTCAGACGTTGAGACGTTCGTTCATTCGTTCAGTTTAACCCAACCACATGGCACGACATCCAACATATCTGTGACTTGGTCTTGTTACTCATACTCAGTTATGTAAATGTTAAAATATGTAGTAACTCTTTAGCATATCACATCCAATATACATATGTATGTATGTATGTATTACGCATGCACATAGATACACACATATGTGTACTCTTGTATTTAGATGCAGTCAATTCTGATATGTAAGCTTGACTCTTGTTTTTCCCTACAACTTGAAAATTTATATTTATTATTTGTAAACAAATATGATTAATATGCACAGTGGAGCAATTTATATGATGATGATAAACGTCGTTATCGTCGCTGCTATAGGAAATAGAGGAAAAACAGAAGAACACATGTAAATAATTATCGAGCAACGACTTCTTTGTAAGAAGTTTTGTTAAATCGATACACCCACATTCCACAATGCACTATTATTATCTAGGAATGTAGAAAATAATTATGTTGATTTAACGAAAAAGTAAGAAAAATTCCATGTCTAATGTTGTAGTAAGTAGAAAAATATACAAATTTTAGAGTAGAGTGGAGTAGTTTATTATATGAAGCTATCATGTGTAGAGTAGATTTTATTCTAGAAGCTACAGAAAATTTCGATCTGCATATATATTGGCTTTTATTAACTACGTTCTATGCGACATATCAAGTCTTTCAGCATATTTTAAGTAACATATATATTTTTATTTGGCACTCGGTATATGGACCTTAACTTGAAACTGATTTTTCGACTTCAAAAATGAGGTTTCTGTGACTCATCAGTAGTTAATGTTGTACATGTTTTGTAAGAAATATTCCACAGACATATTGTAAAACTCCAATATAGATTTATTTATGACTCGGTACTTTAAAACAACGGTTTTTGGACCATCGATTTATTCCTAAATCGATATTAATAAATGTAGACTTTAGCGACAAAACAATATTTTTTTTTATCGAACACATAATTTGGTGACTCTTAGCAAGTGTATATTCGCAACAAAGAAATATTTGTTCCAACCAAAATATGTTGCGTAAATTATTACCAAATAAATTATAATTAGGTAACTGTTAGTAAATATGTGATTAATCCAATGGTATTATTGAAATCGGTGGAATATAAGTTAATAAGAAATGGTCTAGCGCTCAATTGAGATATAGCTGGTCTATAGCTTCTGGCCTCAAACAGAAGGAAGCAACCGAACAGCGTTGACTTAAAATATTAAGGTAAGACTAGAGGTAGGGCTAGGCCCTCAAGGCGCCAAAACATGAGAGATCTTTTTTATCACACCGTCAATACATAGACAATAGCCTTGATGCATTTGTCCGAAATGTGAAGAACTTTTTGATTTTTATCATTGAATAGTTAACTTTAAATTTTACTTATAAGAGGCCTTTGTCTAGTTTTTAGCCACATACAGTCTTAATCGACAATAATTGTCATGCATAAAACGTTACGCTCTCTTAAGCTACATACTTATGAAGTCAAATCTTTTTTTTAAATCAAAAATTTTCAATCGTCAGCATAAAAAAACAATAATTCTTGACAATTTCATAACGTGACAATTTAAATTTTCATTATAATTTCAATTTCAATTGCAATTTACTTTCAAAATGCCGAAACTGTCACAACAAATGCAAAGTAGCAAATAATTAACAAACAATTAAAATAATTACTCTTGCATTTTATATGATGACGCACAATTAGCAAAGCGAAAATCTTTCAACAAGAAAATTCGTATCTGCCCATTCGAGCAGATACAGATACAAATACTCTACTATGAATACGAATCCACAAGAAACATCGAAGCCAAAAAAATACAAGCGCAACGACAGGCAGACAACAAAAATGAAAAGCCGAACAAAAAATGACAAACTCATTTTTCATTACTCATCTACTTAAAATGCTTAAATGTTGCGTTCGTTTATTGTAATAACAAAATAATTTTTTATGTTTTTTAAGAATATTTTTTTAAATTTCTCTTTTTCAAAAATTAAATTTCAAATAGCACAACGGCGCGCATTGGACATAGATACATAGTTTAGTTTCCATCTAAATATCAGCCAGATATATCTACTTGTCGACGTGCGAGCAAAGCTGTCTTTTAGACAACAAGTATCTGCTGTAGCTGACGACTTCCATCCCATCCCATCCTATGCGATTCATTCAACATTGAAAGCACTCGAAAAGAAAGACGCGCATATGCTGTCATTTATTACTGTCACTTTAAATCCAATCAACGCTTAGTTGCCCCGAGTTGTATCTATCCAACTACGCGTTCTAAGGCAAATATTTAGATATTTACTACTTACACAGTTGATGATTTTGTTTTTCTAATGAATTCTTGAAAGAAAGAAAAATACAAATGAATAAAAATCATACTTCTGGTGCATGTATTTTTCATCGTTGGTTGGTGATTTCTGAGAATGTTTTTTCTTATCGCAATACATTTTGCTGAATGAATATTTTTTAACGCTAAATTGTTTTAATTATAAATTCTTCATCAAATGGTTGGTGTTGGCATAAGAAATAATTTTTTTTTTTTTTAACCATTTTTTACAAATTTCAGCATTAAAATGCATGACATTTGCGATTAAACAACTGAAGAAATTTTCAGTAAAAAATATAATTAAAGGACAACGTACTTAAATTTTCTAAAAATAGGTTCCCGTTGATTATAAATAGTCAAACTGAAATGGTGCTTTATGCCATCTAGTTCATAGGTCTACAGAAATTTTAAGTACTCATGAGATTTCGACTACTATAAATTCCGAACATAGAAATTTTCGATAAGATTTTAAAGAATACGCTTGCGGAATCGCACCTTTTATACAGCTTCATCTCTTTAAAGTGCACTAACTTTCAAAAAAACTACAGACAAAGCTCTTCATGAGTTTGATGTAGCATATAATTTATATGTTATGATTTGTTTTGCGTGCGTCACCGCGTAAAGCAACCTGGCATAGCAAATTTGTTGTCTGAGCAAGCGCACTAAAAGACAACAAGCCACTCGGTGACGGATGCAAAAAACTACGAGTGCTTGAACTCATTGAACATTTTATTTGGAAGTGCAGAACTCATTTCTCTTGCTTGGTGTTTCAATTAATTTTTTTTGATTTCTGGTTTTCGTGCACCAAAGCTCGACGAACTCGCAATCGTGGCGAGTGGTTTGAACGTCGTTTCAAGTGCACTCGTGCAGACCTCTAGTTACTAATTGTTGATGAATAAATACATTTGCTCCATTTGATTTAACAAATTTGGAGACTTTTTACAAATAAATCATAGTCTAAATTTCAAAAATTGCGTAATGCAAAAATGCTTCAAATCTCCTTATGCCTCACATGTTTCCAATTAATTTTCAAATGTATTTTATGTGCTGATTAATTACAAATTATTAAATGAACAACAATAATTTATCTTTTTAATTTGAAATTAAATGCAAGTTAAAAGTTGAAATGAACATTAGCTACTTGTGTTTACAACGTTACTACGTGACATTTTTTGTGTGATTTGTTTGACTAAACGGCTATTGCCTAACAGTGAATTAAACAGCTTATAAAATCATTATTCAAGCTACTTTATTATTATTGTATCTCTTTTTATTTGTAATACAGTTCATAATATATGAAAAGATTTCTTTGACGATGGAGCTTAAGAAAAATATGAAAAATGAGCATCATTAAAATATGCAAATTAACTTGTCGCACATATGTATGAGATGACTTTATACACAGCTTAAGTTTGAAACTTTTGTGAAAAGAATTGACAGTTTAAAATATCACCAAGATTATTGATAAAACCCATTAAGGAATGAACAGAAATATTTGTGTTTAGTACATTTAAATGAATAATAAAAAAAAATGAGGCGCAGATACTTATCTCACCTAATTTCTACGCATTTTGTTAATAATCTATCTGAAACATGTTTGACAATGAAAATGTCAATTTATTAACTGGTGTTGTGATTTGACTAGACATTCTGTTTTTGGCACTAGATAAAGGCGCCTGCTTGTACTGAAATACTCGTAAAAACTGCATATTTTGATAGATAAATTAAATCATTGATTAGCTTCCCATTTATCTATAGCTATGTATATTTTATTGACTAAATGTCTTTGCAAATAATTAGTTATGTAAATTAGAAACGATCACATTGGGTGATAAACGCAGAGTTGTCAGTTTTTTTTATTGAAAACATGATTGCATATGCAGTCGTTTTATAGCTTACTGTGTAGAAGATATTGGAAAATCTATTAAGACTTTCAGTTTATCAAAATCTGCTTTAGAATGAATTTTTCAGTGCAAGAATCGAGATAAATAATTTTTATTCAAAAATTTTTCAATTGCTGCAAAAATTAATGGTATAAGCTCAGCAAACCTAAAAGTTGAAAAGTCACGGATCAAACAAGCACCCCATGCACAAAGTGATTGAGATAAGAACTTTTAATCAGTCACGTATATACGGGGATTCGACCCTTCTCACCAGATAGAAGGACATTTCAGAGGATGCAGTTCATTAAAAGAAACTAACTGCTAAAAGATGTCGGTCCTCGTAATATGAAATTAAATTTCAAAATTTTGTGAACATTTTTTTTTAGTAATTAAGAGAAAATAATTTGATATAGTAAATTCTAATGTGTATGTTATTGATTTTGTAATTTAATGTGTGATATATCCTAGGGTTTTTGAGATGTGAGAAATGCTGACATTTTTTTTTTTTACCAAATAAAATTTTTCCCACGAGCGCTCAATGTCTACGGTACGCCACTGACTGCCAGTGTTTTACTCTTTCTCAAATACTATGTCCAGCACTTTCTTCTTGTGTTTTTGTCGTATTTCAAATAAGAAACTACATATAAGCTAGGTTCTTGATACCAAATTTGCTATTGCTGGCCAAAGGAAATCTCGTATTAATTTAATATGTACTAATTCAGTATTATAACTACACTCTCAAGAAAAATCTACTTAACGTATACAAAAGACTCAAGCGTCATCAGACCTGGGATTACAATCTCACTTCAAAAGATTTGTTTTTTTTTTTGAGATACTTTATACTGAAGATATTACTTTTTAAAAATTGTTCCATCCAGTCAATTCAAAAATTCAAATTTAAAAGTGCTCAAATTTATATAAGCACTAAGCTATATAGTGGCGATTTGGTGGGCGAACTAAATTCCCCCGAGAAACACCTACATTTTCACTGTTTACTAGAGAAATTTTTACTGGGTATTATGGATTAGTTTCTTGATACATATATACCTCCTTTTAATATTGATAATAGCCGTGTTTTTTTAGACGCGGTTACCCGCTAACAAAAATTTTTCTATGGGAAATTAGTCGATAATATAATCGCCGCTTAAGTTTTAATCGTGCAAGCAGCACAGTCTCATAAAGTCTCTAATTTCTAATCAAAAAAGTACCATCTCTAAACGTCAATTTTAAGTTTGTTTGGATTTAATTCAATTGTCATTTCTTGTTTGACAATTGTTCCACGGGAGTGCTGCCAAATTTGAGTAACGAAAAAATTAAGCGGCGAAAGCACTGAGTATCTTATAGCCGCGTCAAAAAAAACACGGCTAATATGCAGTGGTTTATTCTTGTGAATTGGTGAACTGTGTGGAACTGCTTTGGGAATAGAGCACTTGGTGCTCAAAGAAAGACCCCTCCCCACTTCCCAAATACCAATACGTAATATATTTACAATTTAAAAAAAAAATTAGCTATGGACCGATCAAAAATAAATACACCGTTAAAAATGGTTACAATTGTCCAGTATACTAAAAAATCGATATCTTGGATACTAATTGATGAAAAGAAGAAATAATTTAGGGACAAGATTTTGATAAGATAATACGGTTTTTAAAAATTAACTACTGGCATTGAATCCTGGCATTGAATCCGGCTTCAGCAACCCTATTTATTTAGCAATCTGAGAAGAGTAGAATTTGCAATAAAATTGCATGCCGCATTAAAGAATAATACATCTGTTTTTTTATAATAAATCACTTTTTTTAATTGATGAATAATTTTGCAAAAAAAGTTTTACGCGAAAAACAACCGACTCCGAACTACTATGATGATTTCATCCACTCATTAATTTCAAAACTTCCATCACTCCATAAAAAGTGACACACTTTGGCGTGAGGACCATTGGTACGATAGTTCATTAAGGTAGGCTTATATGTCACTTCTTAGATACAAAGATAGCCAAGACGAATTCGTCAAAGGTGTTTCTGGGAGG
The DNA here is from genome assembly GCA_963680825.1 of Meiosimyza decipiens. Taxonomy (NCBI): domain Eukaryota; kingdom Metazoa; phylum Arthropoda; class Insecta; order Diptera; family Lauxaniidae; genus Meiosimyza; species Meiosimyza decipiens. Next base: position 15,551,387 of record OY804259.1, read on the forward strand.
GTCAAACAGACTCTATTGCAGAAATATTGTGGTTAGCGAAACTGATGTCGGACATATCTTACGATTCTGTTTTTGTATGGGCACTGTCACATACTTCTTTTATTTTTATCTGGGGTACATTTTAAGTCCATAAGTCGCTCTAAAATGTTTAAATATATATTTCAAAAACTTACCTTAAATTTGGAACAGCTGCGGCAGCTGCAGCCGCCTGCAACGGCGGCGGCACATTATACGGATATGGTAGCTTTGCAGCTACAGCAGGATTCTCGAAAAGCATGTTGTAATAAATTGTTGTAAGATTTTCTTTAAAAATTTTTGCTATAAAAGCGAAATTAGTGATGGATAGTGTAGATAAGTAGTTGTATTAATTTAGGGGGATGCACAAATCACAAAGCACTTTATTTTTTTATTCACAATTTTCTTAAATTTTTCACAAAATTATTAATTTTATTTTTTTTTTATTTATTTGTTGGAAGTTATTTAGATTTTTAATTGAAATTTGAGTTCTTCAATTTTCTCCACTGCAATTGTTGCAACTGTTGAGTAAAATGTTGCAATTTAATTTGAGAGCGAAAAGTTGCGCTGTAGCGTTAAGGTGTTAAATGTCTGTTTTCGATTTAATGAAACTTTTTGTTTCTCTGTTTATTTGTTTATAATTTTAATTTTTATGCACGCTCTTTTGTTTATATTAACTTTGTTTAGCTACGGGAATCGAAATACCGGCTTTTGTAAAAATTTTATTTTTCTTTTGTTTTTATTTTTAGCTGCAGTTGTTTTATTGTAAGAGACAACAATATGAGAACCATATAAAGAGCGAAAAGGCTAGGCGCAAGTCTAAATTTATGATCGACTGACACAAAAAGAGAAAGAGCGAGAGATGCTGACAGCTCCAAGGACCAAATACACAGGGTTGCACAACTTTTGGTTTTATTTACAAATTTAAGATTTCCACACTTTTTTTAGCATATTTTTTTTTAATATTTTTGTTAAAATTCAAAAATTTTCTCTTGGCAAGAAATTAATTACTTTTTTTTTGGTAAAGACTTCACTGAAATAATCACTTGAATGTAGCGCACAATTTGTTTTTAATTTTTGCTTTGTGGTTATTATTCACATTTAATTAAATATTATGTAGGCCTGAAACAAAAAGATAATAAAAATTATTAAAAATCTGTTATTTCAATATTGTTATTATTAAAAACATTTTACCTTAACAATCTAATTAAAAGCAAACATAAATAAAATATCTTTTTTAAATCGATTTCAATTGCGAGAGTTGCTCAACCTGCGAGCGATAAACAACACAAAATCTCACGCCATATGTTACCCTGACAAATGTTCAGGAAAAACTAAAAATTGAGCAGCTCCACTCAACTCCAACGCCAAACACACCACCGCTGCTACTGCATTTAAAAGAGTACAAGTGAAGAAATAACAGAAGCAACAAAATCAGAAACAACCACAATTACAAGAAAAATATAATGCCAAAAGCAGTTATTAAATTCGCCGCGTTCAGACGCCAACAGAAAAAAAAAGAAATAAAATAACAAAAATTACGATTAAAACATTTACAGAAAGAAGCAAGTTTTAAAAATATACATACAAAAAGCATAAAAAAAACAAAAATCTACCACAATGACCAAGAATGAGGAGATGACGAATCTTAAATTCATACAAATCTACATCGAAGAAGAAATAAATATAAAAAAAAAAAACCTCTCAATAACTCCACGCAAGAGAGTTTCGATGCTTTGAGAAAACGTCATAAAATGCTACGACAGTGGTCAAAAAACAGATTTCATTGAATTCGAAACAACTGGTTATACAAAAATGTATATGTACTTGCTAGGCAACAAAATTTTTTCAATCGTTTTTTTCACTTTAAACATTAGCTCAGTTACAGTGTGGTGCTATAAAGCTTATATTCAAATTACTAATTTTTGTTATTTTAATTTTTAATTTAATATTTTTGTAAATTCAAATAATGTTTTTCTTGCTTGTGATGTGAATATTCAATAAAGAATTTTGACATACCCCTGAGGATGCTTAAAACCCATAAGCGAAACGTCGGGTGAACAAATGAATTTAACATTGTTTTATTCATAAAATCTAAATTGACCTAACAGCCTGTTTTTCAACAAAGAAAAACCTTTTCAATTTATAAAATAAAATATACTGGTCAGATATTATTCATACATTAGTTCAATAGTTATTTTTAAATTAGTGCAACTCACACACTTGAGCGACTTCAGGACTTACTTTGAGAAGAGAGGGCTTATCACTATTTTTTAAAAAACTCTTCTCAACTTTCACTTTAACGAAGCTGGCCTAAGAACGCGCTAGTTCCAAAATTAAAATGAAATTGTGTTTCTCCAGTCTTTATAAATGGTTTTTGATAATACAGTTAATTACAATTACAGTTTTGCACTGTAAATTTACTTTTGTCGAATGTTTTGAAGTTACTCGCTCGCAAAATTCTTCTTCTCAATAGACAGTATTCCTTAATCATAGAAGCAAGCTTGATTCGAAGTTTATCTTAAGTACGTCTTAATAAGTTTCAGTTTGGAAAAAAGTATGTCCGCAGGTGCAGCAGTTATTGGAGTTTTTAGCAGTTTATACTGAGGCGTTTGAGGTCTTAAAGTTTTCACTATTCGATTTCTTTTTTATCCTATAAGAAAAAATAAGCGACAAAAACTATGAAGTTTTTAAAACTTACTTGATGTGGATGTATTTACATATGCTCCATATGTAGGGTTACCAAACGTTTTATATATCATTTCGGACATCAAAACGTTATTTTTAGAGCCACATTTCCATCTCTTTTAATGATGGAAAAACATTATGGTCTAAACCTATTTTGGATGGAATCAGTTTCGAAACCATAAGAGAGAGGAGAAAGAAAAAATAAAGTAGGAATTATTTGCACAGAAGTATGGTCGGAATAACCTTATTTAAGGAACACAATAAACGGAAAGAAAAAGGTTTTTAAAAGTGTTTTTATTTGTTACCAAATAAAAAAAATGGACAAGCAAGAGAACTTATCGTACCAGTAAAGACAGGGTTGCCAAATAACCGGAATGGACCCACCCAAGCTCTGAAGTCGATGTCAAAGCTGGGGACTTAGCAGGAATTCAAAAATTTCTGAAAATGCCAAGAATTGGACGAATTTTGTGTCGTGGACTTCAAATTCATCAAGGTAATCAAACCAAAATTTTAGTTATGTTTTTAACATTTTAAAAAGTCATGAACTTTTTGCAAAAAAAAATTAACTTTTTGCTATTGGAAGGAAAAGTTATTTTATTTTAGAAAACCAATTACTTTTTTTCAACTTTTTAACCCTTCCTCACACCTTATTTTACACGAAATAGAGAAACAGCAATCAAAGTAATCGATCTAATGGAAGTTCAATTTTACTTAAGAAAAGCGAAATTCGGCTTTGTTCCGGTACACAAGTGGACAGCTACCCTACTGGTTGGTACACCCTGAATGTCATCCAATTTGATCAAAGAACCCTTTCAGCCCATTAGCCATTTTTTGTTATAACAAACGCTCTTATCTACCGATACTAGGACTACAACGATTCAACTCAAAATAGGAAAAATTTCAGCAATGACCTCTTCAAACCTCTTTCTATCAAGTCATTTCGTCGACAAGTTCAGACGCTCCGAACGCTCATCATCAAAAACGCTTGCTTTCAAAGTGTGGAGTCACAAACCACGCGTTGTCGGTTATTGTCGGTTAATCGCGTTATGACTTTTTACGCGTCCCGAAAAATTACTTGCCCCATTTCCCCACATTACATTTTTTTTTAAATCAGCTTCTTTAATAGTAATAAGTAAATAGGTTTGTTTAATAAGTGTATCAGACAAAATTAAAGTTGTGCTTTTCAACTTTAAGAAACGTTTGCCGCGTTAAAGCGAAAACGCGTGGTCTATAACTTCACTTTCAATCCCTCCAAAAATACACCGAAAGATGCTTACTTGCTCAATTAGTGACTCTTGCTTTTCAGCCCGCCCTCGTATGTAGCGAGAGAAAATTATCAAAAATACACAACGTATTGGATACAGTTCGAGTTTTTATCTTTCATTTATAAACATTTTTAAACACTGCTTATGTTCTGCTTCCCTGATATCCTTCCTTCAACAATGTTACTCATGAGAGCACTAGCAAGAAAGAAATAGCAATAGTTCTTTCAATATGCACGTAAACCAAACAAATAAAAATGCCGAATGAAATGCAAAACAAACTCGTATGATTTTTGCAATAGCGGAAGCAGAGCGTCAGCAGATTTGCGACGCAGGAAACGAATAAAACAACGATGGCAGTATTTTCTTTTTCGCTTAAATACAATACACTGTGAAAAATATTAATAATAAATATTCAAATAAAGCGTGACATATTAAAACGAAGGCAGCAGCGTTGTCTGCTATTACTTTGCCTGAGAACAAAATCGAAGCAGACGTCAACGTCACAGCGAAAAACTCAGAAGTTATGTGAGAGAAAAAATAGAGAGCGACAAGTACACATACAACTTGGCTGGTATTAAATTTATGTGAGCGCACCACTAGTAAACAACATAATGAGAAGGTAACAACAACAACAAGAACCACTTTGCAGAGCCGTTGTTAAACAAAAGCGAAAATTGAAATGAAGCTCTACTAAAAGTCGTAAAATAAAAAGAACAAACGAAATAAAAAACAAAAATAAAAGCGAAAAAGCATAAAAACGTGAATTTCGCCTTTGCAAAAATAATTTCGCATGATTTTTCTTGTCTCTGTTCCGTTTTCATTTAAGTTTTTTTTTTTTGTTGCAAAGCCCAGTTTTATTTATTTTTTCATTTCTGTTGGATTGCCAGAGATGTTTTATTTTCAATACTAAGTACATAAATTCAAGTAATGAAGAACGTAGTGAAAATCCAATTTTTCAACAATTAAAAATAAATACGTAAATATAAATTAAAATTGCGCATAGACTGGCAACCCTACTAATTATTTTGAAGGCGAGCTCACAAAAAGCATAGCTTTGTTTGTGTAAATGAATAACAACAAGCGTCTCATAAAAAATTCTATTTTTGCAGAATTGCAAGACTTTTAAGACATTGAATCAACCGACAAAAATAGTCAGCTGTCTGTCGCAGCCATTGTGGTTTTTTGTTCTACATAGTTTTACCTTCTTTGTTGCATTGTGTAGTTTGGATAGATGTTTTTTTTTTCCTTTTATAAACAAAGCAAAAAATAGATGAAATTTGTATGTTGCTGCCTACTTGCAACACAAAACAACGAAGTTGCATTGCGTCGCTTGCAGTGCTGCCAAGCATGAAGAATGAATTTTATTAAAGTGTTGCATGTTATTTTGAATCTTTTGTTTGTTTTGTTTTGGTTTTGCGCAATATTTGCAGAAGGTTAAAAAAATTAAGTAGGAATTACTATGTTATATAAATCAATAAAATCTAGTTATAATTTATATGATTTTAAATGGCTTTTAAGTTTACGTAAAGAGCTACACAAGAAAAAATTCGATTAACAATTTCACTGATGTTACAGGTTGAAAGCAGGCCGCCTTAAGATATTCGGACCAAGTGGGTAAGGAAAAAAACAATAAAATTGTTTCTCTTGGCGGCCTCGGGTGAAAATGCAACAACACAAGTTATTTGACAACTACACGGAAAAGCGAGCAGAGGCTTTATAGGCCGATTGTGATGCCCGAAAATGTGGTTAAGCTGCCTTCATCCTAGCATGATCTCTCCCAATCACGGATGCTGCGTGTGGCACAGTTTTAAAGTGTCCTTTGATCGGATTTTTTTTCATGAATGTTATTGAAATTTTACATAGGTAACACATTATGACTAGTGATGAGCAAAATTGGTTTTGGTCTTGTGCATTTTGCAAGACTAAGATCACTGCTATGATTGTAAGATAGAGACTACCCGCACTAGATCGAGACTAAATGTTTAATATCAAACCTCTACAACAAGACTGTACACAAAATTTTTAGATTAATAAGAATTGCTTGCTTCGTTTTATTAATTTTGTCTTAAGTTTAATTCATTTTATTTTTTCATATAGTTTACATACATGCCAATACATTAAAAATAAATTAATAAAATTTATTTTGAAGACTTTTTTCGTTTTAATGCCTTTCTTTATTCAAACAATTGTATGCGATAAGTTTGTAGGGATGCGTAGACACCTTAAATTAACAGGACTACAACTGATAATTTGAAGAAGTTTTTAAATAAGATATAAGGAAAAAAATATTTATTTGGGCAGTGCGACAATAATTTGTGATACTTTTTTATTGGAGATAATGATCAAACGTCTAGGGAATAATTCTAAAAAAAATTTATCAAAATATATACAGCAAGATATTTTTTGCTTGATGCGAGTTGATCGACAGACCTATTAACCTGTTAACTTTTTAAAGATCGTATCTAAATTTTATACTTAATCTGTTGCATGACTTCATGTGCTGATTACTCTAAGTTCCAGTGTTAAAAACAACATTTAATATTTATATTTGAACACCACAAAATCACCACATAAATTTCAGCAACAGAAAAGACCTAAAAATGAGGTAAAAAGTTATCAATCTTTTTTAATGATTCACTATTAGTTTCTGAACATTCTCTTTTTTAAAACAAATTTTTATAAATTCGTGAAGCGTGTGTACTAAACTGTTTATTTTTTATGTTTTTAACTTATTTTATAAGTAAAATAGAACAGCCTTGTTATAAATGGCTGCCATTTGAATTTGTGCGTTTTTCCAATATTTTTCCAACGCTACATCACAGATAGAGCTTGAAAATAATAGAGCTAGTTTAAATAAATTTGGGATATTAAATAATTGTAATTGTATATACTCTCCTATGAAAAAAAAGCTATTCGAAAATCAGTGCAACTTAAGTTAGATATATTCTTTGTTTGGCTTTTTTTTCGTTACGTTTTTTGTTATTCCATTAAAAAGGGCCAATTATCTATAAAGATTAATAGGATACCAAGCTCAAAACCAACAAAGCTAGGAACTAATGCGCATTGATACAATAAATTTATCAAATATCTTAAAAAAATACTACGGGCGGGACCTTACAAATTCATGTTCAGTTGTCAAAGGGAAAGCTAGTCGTCTGGCACAACGTCTTCGATATGATTCTTTGTCTGTTGCTTCTCCTGTGTCCAAAAAAATATATAAAGGGTGTTTTTTTTAGAGGTATAGAGCTTCGAATTGAAATAAAACACAAGAAAATCGTTTTAATGTCCATCAATTTGGCTTTATTGGAAGGATAATTTTATGCCATTAATGTTTAAATATGATTTCGGGCATGTGGCCGCCGCGGCTGGCTCGAATAAAGCCAATTCTACAGGTCCAATTTTGAACCACTTTTTCGAGCATATGGGGCCGTATGTCGGCAATAACGCCACGAATGTTGGCTTCCAAGTCCCCTAACGTTTCTGGTTTGTTGGCGTAGACGAGCGACTTCACATATCCCCAAAGAAAATAATCCAATGGTGTCAAATCACACGATCTTGGTGGCCAATTGACAGGTCCATTCCGCGAAATTATGCGCTCATCGAATGTTTCCTTCAATAAATCGATTGTGACGTGCGCTGTGTGGCATGTAGCGCCGTCTTGTTGGAACCACAACTCATCCACATTCATGCCATCCAATTCGGGAACAAAATAGTCGGTTATCATGGCTCTATACCGGTCTCCATTAACGGTAACTGACTCTCCAGCATTATTTCGGAAGAAGTATGGCTCAATGACTCCACCAGCCCATAGAGCACACCAAACAGTCAGTTTTTGTGGATGTAATGGCGTCTCAAGGGTCTCACGTGGATTCTCTTCACTCCAAATGCGGCAATTTTGCTTGTTGACGTAGCCATTCAACCAAAAATGAGCCTCATCACTGAACAAAATTTTGCGATGAAAATCAGCATCGAGATCAATCAAAAATCTTCCATAAAGTTGATGGACAAAGCTCCAATTGCTGTGCACGGTGGCGAATCGATTCATTCGGGTCCTCTTCAACATTTTGCTATACAGCGGCAATTGTTTCTTCGGTGCGCACTGTTCGACGTCTCTGCGGATGCGTATTATCACATAGAGTAAACGTAGTGCGAAAACGATCCATGGTTAACCGAATTAATTGCTCTGATGGACGATTATGTCGACCATAAAATGGACGGAGCTTGCGGTAAACTTCGCGAACTGAACCATTATTTTCGAAATAAATTTGCACGATTTGCAAGCGTTGTTCTGTTCATGATGAAATGGCAAACCAAACTGAACATAAATGACATTAGAGTTGCCAAATTTGACCATAAAATGCCAGTTTTATCTCTATTCGAAAAACAAACCTCTAAAAAAAACACCCTTTATATGTAAAATGTATTTGAAATCCTTTTTTTTCGGTGCAAAGAGGCGCTCGATGTCCAAGATTTATTAGATTAATTTAGATTAGTTTTTTAATCTATTGCCAAGTTTTGGGGCTTTTATTTGAAGGTGGCTTCAAATAAACCGAACATCACTTTGTGCCAATTGAATAAAAATTCGGGTAAAATATGAACTTAGATTTCAACATCTTGCGAAAATGTAAGTTACGGGTCAGAAAACGTGCAATTTGCAAAAATTAAATAGTCATTAAGATTTTTATCGAAAGATTGAAGAAACTGTTCTATATGATGAAAAAAATTGTTCGCTACTTTCTTTTTTTTTAAAGGCATTGCAAAATTAAACTTTAGGTAACTTTTAAGGGTAATAATGCTAAAATTTAAATTCATTTTTATTTGCGGGAAGTAAATAAATTTCAGTTTTTTAATGAACAACTGCCGGTTTTGTAAACGTAACAAACGAAATGCGAAAATTTATTTAGTTCAGTCAATTTTTTAAATTTTCAATAATATTTGAATAATTTTTTCAAATACATATATATGTATGTATATATTGCCGGCCAAACTAGTTTTTAGGTTAAACTAGTCCAAACTAGTTCGCCCGAAGCGTGCTATGATGAACGAGCTTAGCCTAGGAAAATTTTTATATGTAAGGTAAGCGGGCGGCCTTCAACCTCGACTCAGGGCTTACATCCTCCAAAATGTCCAACACCGGACTCGCAACCGCGGTTTACTATAGTATATTGAACGCCGTTGTGTTAGCGAAGCTTATGTTGGACGTAGTATAGGAACCGCAGCCTAAGACCACTGGGACGTTGGCATTGGACTGAGTCGCGGTCGTTCGGGAGTGAGATGGTTGAAGTATATAATAACCTTAGTTCATCTTAAGCTAAACTAGTTCATCTTATCACGCTTCGGATGAACTAGTTTGGCCTGGGAAAAACTAGTTTATCCAAAAACCTGTTTAGCCGGTAACATATATATAGGTGATCAATATTATTTATTTATACGCGAAGACATATTTGCGTTGGCTTTCCGTAATTAACAGTGTACTAATCGGTACATTTTACGACCTTGTTAATGTATTCCTTAGTGCAATTAATCTATTTTTGAATTACTAAATTACTTGTTTAAGAAGAGTTTTACCTCCAATTAACGACTTTTTGCAAATTTTTCCAATTCTTACGCGGCCTTGGCAGCCCGGTGAAAGTATTTTATGAAAAATACTGCAATATGCGGCCAGTACGTTTTTTAGCGCCCCTACGGCACCCATTGGTGCTAATGCGGTAGATTATTTTTTTGCCTTTTTCATACACCTAAAAATTTCTTCCGCGGGTTTGTGCGGCATTTATGCGTAAAAAGCTGTGTTAAACTCAATAAATTAAGTATAAATGCTTCTAAGGTTTTGACGATAAAATTATCAATTGAAACCCAATAAGATTTCTCGTTCAAATGTTGGTATGTAATACACTGGTATATTTTAAAGAAAGAACTTGAGATATCAAGGGTAATTGAAAATGGTTTCTATCCTTCAAGCTATTTTTAAAATTTTATTTTTTTTTATTTAATTTTCAAAAATGTTTTCTTTGCTTTTGAGTTACATAATTCTAAAATGGAAATTTCAAAGGCACGCATACTAATGATATGTAGATATGTTAAGTTTATACAAGCAAATTTCATTAGAAATCGGAGAAATTCGAAGAACAGCTGATATAGCTGAAGAGTTGTTCCTTTGATTTGTGTAAATTTTATTTTAAAAATTTGAGGCGGATTTCAGAGAAACGTTTTGAGCAAAAATTGATGGCACCTTCAAAAAGAGCACATCAGAATCTACCGATTCAAGTTCTTTTGTATTAGTTTCTAGCCATTTAGCTGCGATTATGAACGAGTTGAGCATTGCGCCAGGTACGCGGATATCAATGGACGCGCAAATGTCTCAAATCGAAACAGATTCATTCTGAGGCAAAAAAGATAATTGAAAAAAGTTTCGATCTTTGATGTTCTCATGTTCTGATGTTCCATTTGGATGGAAACTATTTTTTTTAAATTTGATGCTATTTGCTTTTAAATGCCTAAATAGTTATTTTGAAATTCTAAATAAATAAGCCTCATATAAAAATTCGAATCACTTTGCGGTTACTATAGTTTTTAATAATTTTTGAAAAGATTCGTTTGAGTTATTGAGGTTGATTTAACTAATACACTTGTAATCTGTTTCAGATAGAGATTGGATATTAAAAATTAAGGTTTCTGTGGAGCCAAGATTTGACTTTAGATTCTTTTAGAATTCGATGAGGCAAGCAATAAATATTTCTGATTTCTGGTTTGGTTATCAAGATATATAAACACATACATATGTACATGGTGTATCACTGCAGTAGATCATAAAAATATAATTTTAATATTATGAATAGATAAATGAAATAATGCCAAGATTGCCAAAAGATTTACCTTTTTTATTTTCTGATTATTTAGTCTTTAAGATGTTAATTCTTACACAACTTTTTAACGATTTGAAGGCTTTTTAATTAAAACGAGTTCACTTTTTATTTTATAATTTTTTTTTCTGTTGCCGCCAGCGAATTCGATGGAAGATTATGACGCATTTAATTAAATAAAAATCGTTTTTCTTGCGGCTATTGTTGTTGCTGCAATTAAAAACTAATTAATTAATTGATAAACGTTCACTTTGAATTTTGTTTTTTTCTTTTTTTTTTTTGATTAACTTCGTTTTGTTTTCAATTTATTTTACTATCATCAACTTTGACTAACTTTCATTACGTTTTCTTTGAAATATAGTGTAGACGTTGAATTATTCACATCTACGTTGTCGCGTTTACGTTAACGTTAGAAGGGCGAAAACAAAGAACCAACAAAATATCCAGAAGCTAAGCGGGCAGTCAGACGACGACACGACACTGTAAAATGGCTTTAATTTGACGACGTCGCAGGACCACGTGAGTCAGGCAGCCGTTGGTGGTTGTTGTATCTGTTGTTGTTTTGCTTGCTGTTGTTGTTGTAAAGTGTTACAAAAACAATTTAACGTAACGAGACGTTATAAATTATTTTGCACTACACACCCGCACGGAAAAAAAGCAGTTGGCACTTTTTTTATTTGAGTTACAGAGACTTTCGTCCTTTTGTTAAGGTATCCTTTTTATGATTTTTTACACTTAAATTTTCATTTATTTATTCCTTGAACATTGATATTCACTATGTTTTATTCATCAAAATAAAAACCACTTCATTAAAAAGACGATGCTGAAAATTTTTCTTGCGTTACAAATTTATTTTTACTTTTAACTCTTAACGAAATAACGGTCGCAACCGAACTGATTTGCTCAGTCGCACTGTATACAAGAAAACGCTGCACAAGCTTCCTTCAATTCGCCAGCTTCTAGCAGCGACGCCACACGCACACTTTTTTGTGAATGGAGCACAAACTCGCTCTCGCGCACTCTCAGTATTTTAGTTTTCTATGGGATTTGTGTGCTCCAAAATGCTCCAAGTGTATTTGTCCTTTGATTTTACCGCATGCTGCGCTGTCAGTATAATGAGATATGAGAGCGCTTTTGCAGCTGGCTAAATGAGTGCAGAAATTAGAGAATGCAAGCAATAAGCCACCCCATATCTTATATGAATATTAAATCGGAAAAAAAACTAAAAAACAAACAAGCAAAAACATTGCAGCTAAAACGTCAACGTCACTGTGACTGCGACTTCGACGTTGATTTGTTTTTAATACATTGTATATTTGCTGCTAGCGTTGTATACCATTTATGTTTTGCTTGCTATTGCAATTTTAGTTGTTGTTAAGTAAGAACGTGATAGCTATAGTACAACGATTTGTTTGGTTCCGCTTCTATTGCTTTGTGCAAGTGTGTGAGTACAGTATGGTGAATACTCTCAAATAATGCTTATAAATTAAAATGAGTAAGACAACAGCTACGTTGACAATTTAATTATAGTGTTGCTCTTTCACACGTGCTCTGTGTACAAAATAACTCTCTTTCTGCATTTTCGCTATGGAATACAGGGATGCTTAAACAATATTTTAGGGTGGCATAAAAATTAGTAAATAATTTTAAATAAAGAGACGTTGCATTTTTTTTTGCCACAATATCATCTGACTTTACTTATTCTTAGTTCGTTATGATTTATGAAGATAAATGGACGTAATAGTAATTCTCAAAAATTACCTTAACTAGCGGAACATTAATGTTTTTCTAAGACTGAAAACAAGATGTCGATTCCCTTGGCAAAACTCTCGTTATTCGCCCTCATTGGCGAGTCCAGAGTATTTTCTTAGGAAGCTAAGCTTCTGCCATATATCGAGTTGCCAATAGTGATAAACAAACTCAAAACAAAGATCATATCAGTCTTGGTCTTTTACACCTAGTCTAAGTCTTGATCTTACGCACCTTGTTTATTTGTTTATTTGAGTAGCCTTTGAAATTAGTAGTTTCTTACAGGCTAGATAAGCCTGTACAGCAGTGTTCAAAATGTGCAAAACCTAGACGAAGGCTGCAAAACTAAGGCAGGTTTTGCTCATCAATAGTTGTCAACGTGTCGTATGAGTAACGTGTAATGGTAAAAAGTAAAAGTTTAGAAATTTATGGATCAAAATTTTAACATAAAAAAAGATCAATTGAACAATATTTTTGATCGAATAAAAAAAGAAAAACAATTTTTGATTGTTAAATATGGAGCATTCCATGGTAAATGACAACATTTTGATTTTGCATCTCTGATTTTCTTAAAATTTTTTCAACTTCTAGTACTTGGAGATTTTACTGTAAATTTTTTTCAATTAATCTATTCAATAGATATAAATTTTTGAAAAATTTTGCTACATTTTTTAAGTCTGCAAACAATCGAATACGGTAACATTTTTTTAAATGATATTGCTGTGAGGTTTTCAAGTTTCAAAAATAAATCATCATTTTGAATTATGTCTGTAGGGATCGAATTTCTTCAAATTAAACACCATGCTATTGACGGCACTAATTCGAGCAAAGTAATCCTCCTGGAAAGTTTCCAGTGGGATTTTTGGAGGATATTTACAATTATGAGATGCACATTGGATTGAATAGCAGCTCAATATTTTCCTGTATCCTGGAGACTTACAGATTCCTCTAAATCATGCAGATGAGACTCAATTAACATTGTTACATCAATTTAATTTTAAAAAAATACCAAGAAACTAGAATCTGTTTAGTCCGTCCCTAACAAAAAAAAACCTAGCAGATTGTTTCCAATCTTTAGTAAAATACAAAAGTTTGTTGTGTCATTTCAATATCTTCATATTCAAACCTGAAGGGCACATAATTTTATCTGTGGGCATCTATGCGAACGAAACTCTATCTCATACACACTCATTTGGCCAAAACAACTCAGCAGGTGTGCATGATTTATGATTTTGTCAAGCCATGACAATGGCATGGTAAGGTATGATGTTGTCTTCATCACTGTGATATCAGTGATGTTTTTTTTTTCACAGCAACAGCATCAGCAACATATTGTAATTGCTCAATGAAACGTTGACTAGTGATTGAATAACACATCGTACGTATACGTAGATGGGTTCGGTTGATGGGCAGTAAAAAGTAGTAAACGAGAGTAATGCTATCCACTGTAAATGTTTAACAAAGAGGAGGAAAAAAGGTGAAAAGAAATCACAACAATATGGTTAAGACTCCTATTTTAGGTTACTGCTGCTGCAGTAGGTTCGCATGTCAACGCGTTGACCATGTAAATATTATTTTAAAAACTCATCGAAGCTGGGGATATTATCCCATGTGGAAATCATGTCATCAGTGAAAAGTTCTGTGCTATTTTCTTGTTTAATTCATGCCATGATTGATAATTCAATTCAAATACCTTGATTGTTTAAAAAGCTATCAAAATATATACACAGAGGGGAATAAAAGTCGTAAGACTTATAATATTACAAATTTCTTATTTTAAGTTCTATTCATAGCCATCAAAATAAATTTCTTTAATTCGGTCTCATTTCTAGATTTATTGAAATTTTATCTTCAAAACGGGCCTATAATTATAAATTCCTAATTAAGTGTTATAACAAAAGTTATGTCCATTGAAAAAAAACTAACGATGAAATTTAGGTATAACGTGGCGTATGAGCAACTTTTAATTGCAATGGAAAGACATCCCCTCTACCTACTTATATTGGAATGAAAGTAGTTTAAAATGACTATAACTTTTTGTAAAATAACATTGAATTAATAACTCAAGTACCATTCTTAAGCTTCAAGGTCTTATAAAAAACACCAAATTTAAAATATATATTGTGGCGGCTAAAAAATTATATATGTATATGAAATCGTATATTCTGTCGGAAAGTTTTGTTTCAATGTCGGACTGCTTGGCCATGAAGTCGTATATGGCATTTGCACAAGCTATATGTTTCAGATGTTCGCTGAAGGTCCAATGGCGTCACCTACGGGATGGTCTAAGACCCAATGATAACACAATTTTGGGACACACTCGAACATTCCAGATGAAATTACGGTCGATGCTATCAAGAGGACTTCAATGAAGATTAAATTTAACGAGGCCTCCACTCATTTATTTGCTCCATTATGATGCGTAAGTTATTTATTTTGATCGACAATCTATTTGATGGCGCAAAAATCTGACTGATTTAAGCTAAGGTAAACAATATCCTGAGGTCTCTGTTGTTACCTTTTACCATAACACTTAGAAGCCAGTCTTCTGGTAGGCATTCTTCTTCCCACTTTGAGAGGCTCGACTTTATTCTCTGATATGTTTTGATACCATGACATAGTGGTGAAAGGTCTAATGCAAACTTTACACTTGAGGCATTTTTTTGGATACTGATATAGAAATATTTTCAATAATTTCTTGATTGATTGATTTTCTTGAGCTTGTTGCTTCTAGTACCATTAACAATTCGCTATTCTGTTCTACTACTGATTCTTCTCTCCAAACTCTTTTGCTTTGTCGGCTAGCTTTTATAGTCTTAAGCTCCGACCAATCCTTATATTTTCCAAGATTAGGTTTGGTTTCAGCTTTCTGGCCAAAGATGTGTTTGACATCACCTTTGACCGTAAGGCGACATTTCCTACTTGTGTTTGTTAGATCTGACAGAAAATGCAGACACTATGGAATGATAATTTTATGGACACGTAAGTCAACAATTACAACGACATTATGTATAAGAGAATCGTGGTTTAGTCATATATAATTAATAGGATATCAGGCGCAGCTAGCTTTGAATATACCAACAGGCACACATTCACAATGTCTGCTTTAGCCCAGCAATCATTGAAAGCAAACAATATAGTTAGTTGATTATTGTATTTTGCAGACCATGAATTTAGAACTCTTCTAAAACAGTGAAATTGTAATTTTAGATATTTTTGAAATTCACGCTTGAAACGTTTCCTAATCATTCATACGAAATTCGCATTAGCGCGTCGCTACCCCCAGACTGTTTCTCTCAAACAAACTATCGCTTATCATCAGCATATAAGCTCACACGTGATCGAAGCCATCGTCTCGGCGATTGAAATATGATTCTTTAGCAATTTAAAATGTTAGTTGGGAACTTTCATGTCCATGTGCCGGTCGTCCTTCTGCTTGAACACATATGTCTATGACAGATTTCATTGTGTTTGTGTAAGTGAGCGCGCGAACGTTTATATTCTGGTATTTGTTAGTGCATACATTGTGTTGACATATGAATGTTGATGTTCATATGGTTGATGTTTTCCTATCTTTTTTTTTTTTGATTCCTTGTTGGTCACTCGACACCCATGTCCTCGAGCATATCCTCGTTCTCTAGCTGGTGTTATTTGGTTGTTGTTGCCGCTTTGTCACATGTGTAAGTGACTTTCTTTTGTGTTGTCAGATACTGCAAATGCTGCTTTGATGTCAGTTTGTACCATTTTGCTGGCTAATTGTTATGCAGATCTTCATAAAAATTGTTATTTTTCCCTGAATTGGTTTTGTTCTGTGCAAAAAGGTAAGCGAGTTTGCTTTGTAAAAGAAAAAATACCGCAATTTTGTCTCCCATGGATAAATTTTTATGTACCACAGATGACTATCAAAAATGTGATGAATGATTAATTGCCGTAAGTGGTACGAGTAGTAGTGTTGTCCTTCCTTCGAACTGAAATTTTTTAGAGAAGTTTTGTTATCATGTGAATTTTGGTAGAATGCCACATTCATATGTTCTCTACAGGCAGTTATAAGAGAAAATCAATGCTGAAGTGATTCGGTACATTCATGCATATAATAAGAATAATTCGAACAGTTTGATTGATTTGAACAGTTCGAATAATTCAAATAGTTCGGATAATTCGAATAGTTCGAATAATTTCAATAGTTCAAATAATTCGAATAGTCTGAATAGCTCGAATAGATGGAATAATTCGAAAAGTTCAAATTGGTTCGAACAGTTGGAATATTTCGAACAGCTCGAATAGTTTGAATGGTGCAAATAGTTCGAATAAATGGAATTGTTTGAATTGCTCGAATTTTTGGAATAATTCGTAAAGCTTAAGTACTTTTCATAGTTCGAATAATTCGAGTAATTCGTGTGTTCGAATATTAGGAATAGCAAATATTACAAATAATCAAAATCTGCATAAAGTGATATCGGTTAGTTTGTGCCGATACTCTCAATCTACTGGACCAGCCATGGGCCAGATACGAAAAATTAGCAAATTTTGGCTCTTTACATTAAACACGTAATTTTTCTTAAGAAAAATAACTAAAACAACAAACACGATCACACGAGCATGGATGAGACCATAGGATGTGCAAAATTTTGGAAGTAAGAGCCATTTACAACAAAAGCAACAAAAACACCTACTACAATAATAGAAAAATCCCACCATAAGCTCGATATCGATGACAAAAAAAAATTCTGCAATAAACCAAAAGCCAATTTCAAGATTCCTGAGCCAGAACAACATGAGTGTAGAAATAAAATTACACTGAGAAAACGGAACGAGATAAGCTGTGCGTATTATTGTTTTTGCTTGTTCGCCGCTTCGTTTTTTTTCTCAATGATGCAGCAACAGTGCAAATCTCAATGAAAATATAATGTTAACATAATGCAGAGCAACAATTGACTCATTTTTTGTATTTTGCCCATCGCTGGATTAGACCAACCGTTTGCTTTCCGCTGACGTAACAAGTATTGGCAAATGATCTAAGATGCATAGCAAAACAGTAAGAACAGCTTTTTCTTTCATTCAATGAATAGTTGAAAATATAATTTATTTCAAACTTTGACGATAACTTAACGTTATGTCTTACTCACAACGCTAACAGCTAATTATAACTTTTTTCAGTGTAGCACAACAAATAAAATTCGCGCACCACGTAATTTAATAAAATCGCTCCAAGGACATTCTGCTAATAAAGTAGCGCAATTTTTCAACTCACCCACTTCAAGCACTTAAGGTATTTCAAGCCAATTGATTTACCATTCGGCGCAGCTGTTATACCTATGGTCTCTAATTATTTTTATGATCGAATTTCCTACAATTAGGCTTCATAAATTCTTTGCGTGCAAACATTAAAGTTGGTCAGCATCTTAGAATAACGACATCGTGCCTTAGAAAGCAAAGCTAAGCAAATTTTCTTCCATTCTACCCTTTGTCTTGCAACTTAATTTACTTGAATTTATTGCAAATTCATTTAATGCTGCTTGGCATTTAATCGATGAATCCCACCATTTCATTTATATTTATTGAGCTCTTTCTTTTGATTTATTTTTGTTTTGAAAAATACGAGTAGACTCCTAAAGGTTTTTTGCTATAACTTTTTATTATCACCACAGAAGAATGTAATACTTTTTTGTCGAAGTTCGTAAAAAATCTTGAGACATAGCTACGGTTAATTTTTTATTTTTTTTCTTTAAATTTCTTAGAGTTCATTACAGCGTATTGTGTTTAAGTATTTTCACTTGGAACTTTTTCTTCAGTTAATCCGTCACGTGAAGGTGTAGGAACTACTTTGAAAGTTGTACGTGTTTTTTTATCAGGAAACATTGATTGCGATTTCCGATGCTTTTGATTCTTAAAAAAGGTTGGTTTAAATTTCCTTAAAAAAGTTTTGCAAGAAAAATATTTAAATAATTCATTGAAATAACTCCACATTTATTTTAAGAGTCAAGAAATAGAATGTTTGAATTTATTACGCTAGCACTTTATAACTGGTTGGTTTTTGGTGTGAACATCTACACTGGCTGTTATGGAAGAAAATCTATACTGGAGTGTATTGGCGCAAAACTAATTCTAACGTTGATACCAACGCTGATGATGTCACAACGCTAGTCTTATATTTCAGGCTTTCTAACATGACTCTTTCAACATTTTTTGACATTTTAAGCATTCGAATTTTTAATTCGATCTTTTCAATTTACAGCATTTCCTGACGTTCTAAAGTAATTAAACATTTCTCATTATTTTCAACATTTTTCCATTTATTATGCTGATTCAACATTATTCGACTTTCTCGAAATATTTTGACTTCTTTAACGATTTCTTGACTTATTAAAAGCGAAGTCTTTGATAATATCGTCAAAATCGATTTCAAGTCGTAGATCACTTTCAATGCAAAGTAGTGATATTGCATCTAATCTTTCCAGCTTCATCATAGTGTGACAAGGATTTTTTAATCCTTTTCGTTGTGAGAATGGTATTTCTGCCGCAAAATTTGTAACCATCAAACTCAAGAATATATGCAAAGTACTATCTACGTTTGGAAAAGCTGATGTCAATTTATCTTCCCACATTATCTACTGAGTATATAAAATTCAGTTTTTGTCTGTCTGTCTGTCCGTCTTTTATGGACGCAAAAACTATTCAGCCGATTTGGATGAAATTTTTACAGCATACTAGATCTCAGAGGCTTTAAAACTTTTATTTAGAGTTTCTATTTAAGGTGGCCTCATACAAAAATCTTTATGAAATAGCATTTTGACAAAGACTACTTTACAAATTAGGACGAAATTTTCAATTTATGGTGAAGCGAAGCGCACAGGGTAGTGCTAGTTTTATACAAATTAGCTTCATTATGAAATTTATAATTATTTCCATTTTTATGTCAAACGTAGCAATGAAATTTCGGAATGAAGATTTTCTGCTAATTTTTTTTTTCATAACTAAACATATAATTTTACATCGAAATTTCAATATCTGGTGATCCCTCCGCGGTGATCCCTAGGCCTGTGCCTAGTGTGCCTTATTATAAGTCCATCACTGGATGACACTCTCACAGTTTTGATCTTGGTCTTGAGCGTTTTGTAAGATCAAGTGCACTGCTATGATGACAAGACCAAGATCAACAGTTGTGTCAATTTTGTGCAAGTTTTACTTCGTCTTAAGCCCTTTTCACGAACTTTCGTAAAGATGAAGAGTTCTTGCCGAAATTTACAGGACAAATATGGCATGGTTAGAGAACATTTTATATAGAGATAAAGCTATAGAAGAAATTTTTATTTTAAATGAGAAAATATCGGCCAAACCAAGCTTTTCAAAATTATTTTCTTTAGTTTTGTTCTCATGCTAAGACCTGAGTGAAAGCATTTGAGCCATATTGATTAGTCAGTCATTCAGAAAATCATTAAGAAACAAACTAAAAAAAAAATCAAAAAGCCAGTACTGTCTTTCTATTTCTGGTTATTCAATTGGAAGGAATCTGTTTTGTTTTAATTCATGAAATTTTTAATTTTGTTTCTTTCAATAAAACCTAATGCAAAAGGTTATTAACAAAATTCAAAAAGTTCATTGTTTGTTCTTGTTTTTTCTGAAAATGACGCCCATTATGTCACAATCTAATAACTTAAGCATATTGCATATGGAACACATTGCATGTTGCATGTAACTACAACTGTTTCGGTGGTTACGTATTTTGCGAAAAACAAGTAAGCACCACCTACCCACCTGCATCTACCTACCAATAATGACAACCTATGATACCAATGAGCTCATACTACGTATAAATGAAAGAGTTGCAAGCAAACGAGAATCCACAAATTAAAGTCAACAGCAGGCCACAACTAAATAGGAAACAAATTACATGGAAAACATTTTGTAGCTGACAGCATATGTGACTTTTGATAAGAATGTCCGTATGTATGTATGTGTTGTAGCACTAATATCCCTATAAAATTCATATTTTTAATTTTTTCTTATACTCGCATGAGTATGATCTAGTCAACATATTGCCAATATTTTCGATATTATTCTGTTTTCAAGAGTTTTTTTTTTTGTATAATTGCAGATGGAGCATTTCTTCGTATGAAATTGTGGTACATATTTGGAAATTTGGTTGCATTGCTTCATATACCTCTCAGTCAGTACATATGTATGTGTTTGCTGGCTCTCTTGTTGAAATTCACACAATGTTTGTCCATAGCTTATCTAGACCGTGAGTGAAATTTGATTGTGTCCTTTAGTAACTATCTCAGTATAGCATTTTGAAGGTTTGTCTTGTATGGGAGGCGCCATGCCTCTTTGTTTAAGTTTGAAAAATTTAAATTTTGAAACGCTTGTGGAACCTTTTAAAGATTTTTTTGGAAATATTTTTCCATGTTGTCAGTGAGTTCTTATGACAAACTCTATTTTGCTCAGAAATTAGCCAATCCTATGATGAAAACCATACATACAGACAGTCCCACTCAGAGATGCTTTTATATTTTTGTAAAATTAATTATTTCTTAAAGTAAGTACTTAGTAAAATTTTGGCGGGCATGTGTAATGTTGACGTATTTATTTTTTTTTTTTGTTGAGTAACATATGTGTTAATATTTATTCATTCCAAACAAAAATATCACAATGCTTTATAATACATATAACACTTAAAAATTGTATCAACGCTAAAAAAATGTCACCATAAGAATTGCGTTGTAGGGGAATTTTGAGTTATATTGTACGACTATTACCAAACTTATCTTACTCTTATGAACAAACAAACTAAATTCACCGAATTGGGCACATGGAACCGTCTTAAAAGGGGTGAAACAAAAATTTTCCTTATACCTTGGGCAACCGGCAGCCACATGATCACAAATCGATTCAACAAGAATTGACGCTACACAGGATTATTAATGCTTCAAAATATTGCTCGTATTTTCTGAAACGCTTAACATACAAAAAAAAGGCCTCAAATTGAGAAATGTTTTAAACATAAAACTGTAGCGGAAATAAAATAAATTATTTCATGCTTAAAAGTCATATGTGCGATAACACTTGGCCGAATTAAGGTATTTTGAATTCTGTTATTAAAATTACAATTTGGTTTAAAATATGTACCCATTTTTTAACGCTCAACGATTCTCTCAGAGCAATGGCATTAAACCAAGAAATATATCATATAGGAAGTCATAGACAAGAAGAAAAATACCTACATCGATATCTGGTACAAAAAAGTTCTATAAATAATAATGCAAAAGTTGCAAATCGCGCAGCCTATGATGCTGCTTGTTTTCCTAACATGTTTAATTGCTGAGCAAAGAACAAACAAAAATTCTCAAATTTCAACATTACAAGTATTATACCGAGATCTCATAGCCAAATATAGTATCAAAGTACCCATTTGGATTAAATTGTACTGCTAACAAGAGATTTATTAAGTGCTGAATGGCTCTCAAACTAAACATCGCCATAGCTAGCCATTACGCACTCTGTAGTCATAGTTATTGCCTTCAACACAACCTGAATTAATTAAGAATTAATTAAGACTTTTCAAAGTCCCTTTATAACTAAGTTTCTTTTTTCCTCAAAATGCATAAACATTTTAAATTACACATTGATGACCAAAAAAGAGAAAAAAAAATTGCTTCATAAAAACTAAAAGGTTTTTCTATAACTGCAGCTCACAAAAATATCCTTGAAATGGCGAAAAGAGCCCTGGCGGTTTTAACATGTTGCCATATTGACGGTGTGACCCAAAGGAATCTGTTTCGTTTCCCACACAACATCTAGAAACCCTCACAACAACTTGCTTATTGGGAGCGCACTACAGCTCAGGCCCCTGGGCTATAGTCCCACTCTAGCACTACTGCAATCCAGCGCTGTTGCTACAGTATGAAATGAAAAACTAATTTCATGTTAGTGATCGATCGGTATGTAAACTCCAGTTTTCTCCCTTATGCCCTGTTTCTAGCCCTCAACGTAGTAATCAATTGAATTTAAGAATGTGAATGTCTGTTTCTACAGAATACGTCAGTAAAACATCTTCTTCCGTCTTCTCTATTTTGAACTCAGTAAATTTTAAAATTAAATTTATTTTTATTTTTTGCAAGCCACATAGTCAACTTATTACTTAAGCAAATGTTTACACTTACTATAAAAGACTAAGTCTTACTGCACAATCCTATATGAAATATATAAAAAATATTGGATAAATATTGGATAGAACTACAAAGAATTTTCTTAGCTTATAAAAGTCGTTTGATCTGTAGGATATTGGTTTTATATTTCTGTGGACTAATTACATCTAACAGAAAACCAATTTTTCTACTGGCGTTTCCCAAAGCATATTAAAACCTTGCATATATTCGACAATATCCAAACACCCTCTAATGTGTATAGTCATACTGGTCATAGTCAAAAGCAGACTGAGTCAGACTACGCCTTACGCACCCACTTGACAAATTTCGTTGACCACGATTGCGCCACGTTTGTGGTTTTCTCAGACCAACAAGCACGTGTAGAATAAATATTATGGTTTTAAGGACTTTTGCTTTTTTTTTGGTTTTTGCTGTGGAGCAAATAACACAGAAAAAAATGCCGGCAACAAATTTCAGTTTGTCTACTAAACGTATGGTCAACACTTGTTTGTACAACAAAAGCTCGGTGATGCCTCATATGTAAAGGACATGATTTGTGGTAGATTTATGTAAATGGCTTCATACTCAACTGCAGGTGTTGCATGCGGTATCATCTTTGAAAGTTTGCTTTAATTGTACTAAGTTTTTATTTTGTTTTTTAATTCATGCTAAAATTTTCAACATTTAATAACTAACTTTTTTACAATTAAAAAAAATAAAACCGAGACTATTTGCTGAAGCACAACCATCAGTCATATGATCGTTTTAAGCCATTATGCAATTACCGCATGTGGCAATGCGTGTTACCACGTTTTGTCGCACGTGCAAGTATTTTCAACGTGCGATTACCATATCGTGTTTTTAGCAAATCGTGTTATGATGGCAATCATTAGCGCCTTGTTGCCACCATATTTAGAGCACAGTCGTCATTAGGTGTACAGCGTTGCAAAATCATGAATTAAGTATTTGCAAAAATTAATTTAAAAAGTTTAAATTATATTTTGGGTGGTTATCGCTTTCGTTAACTTGGGTGCTAGAGAGAAAGTTTTTCAGAAATTGAACATCTATTAAAAGAAAATAAATTTATCTCTCTCTTAATAAAGTTACTTATTAAGAATATCACAGGTTAACAGTAGCAATTTACAAAAAAAAAATGCGATTTTTTAACCAAAAATTTATTAAAATTTTTGAAAAATTATCATGTCTCTAAAACTATTTATAGTAAAGGGAGGTTCCCTTATAAAGAAAGACTTGTGAAGCCCAATCCTTTTTAGACTCTTTACAGGAACTTCAGAGCATCTCAAGAAATCGAAGTTTAAGGAAATTTTTAAGTTTTCCCAAAATTCAAAAAATTTAAGAAGCTTAAGGGCTTTTTAGAAATATAGAGGTCCTTTAAAATTTCATTGTTTTTGATGGGGCATGAGGCCTCTAAAAAACATAAAGTGACTTTTAGTTTAAGAAGGACCTTTCTGTATCTTATCATTGGTGACCAAAAAAAAAAAAAGGCCATAAATTTTTTGTGGTGCGAGCCCTCTTTTTTGGTGAGGGCTCGCACCACAAAATTAATCATGGCCCTGGGTCCTTGAGGAACTGGAAATCCATACATGGTTTTGAAACCGTTTGAGCTTGGTGACAAAATTTAAACTATGCATTTCTTTTTTATCCGAACCTTTTCGTTTTGAGGATTAAGAGGTTAACTAAAGTTGTGTTCGATTGCTTTTAAGTTAATCTACTAATTTTGACCTATTATTACGATATAAAAAAGTTAATTGTCAACGAAAATTTTTAAAAATTGAGACTAAGTTAGATCAAGTGCGTTATTTTACACCGCTGTTAGTTGGTCTTTTGGCTCACGTTAAGGTTGTGGTAGTTACTATTTTAATTATAGTGTATCCTATGTACCTCACTTACTCACACACACACATTCACACCTCGAATTGCAAACACTTTAGGTAGTCAGTAATTTAGTTCATTAGTTTGATGAAAGTGTTGCCATTGTTTTTTTGTAGTGTTGCACTCAACATGCAGCGAATTATTGTAAATGATTGTGTTTAACTAAATGTTTTGTCAACTGATTTTAGATTAGCTTTGATTGATTAACTGCAGACGTCAATTTAGCATGCTATAGTTTAAAAATCTACAATAGTTGATCTTATCGTAATAATGCCTTTAACATTTTTAAAGAAATTTCAATTATCTAAAAATTGATCAGATCCAATTGTTCACTAGCCTAAAGGGGTTCAAATTTTAATTTTATTGTTTTTGATTGAAGGCACGTATACAGGCTGGTCTGGTTTTGAGCAGCGATGCTCTAGGATTCGTTTTCCTGGTTTATTGTGAGTAAACAGGTGGGTTTATCAATTAAAATATGTTAAGCAAAGCTTTTTTTCATACCTTCCTAAGTAATAGAGCCTGCCTAATTAGTTCATATATTTCTAAGTTGCAAACATCCATGTGCCGGCTTGCTTTACCTTTCCTTTACGCTTGGCGCCATATGTCTGTGTGTGCTCTGCAACATTTTGGGCGATTCGCTACACAAAATTTCGTTTGGGACACAAAACTCAACGCAAAGTCCTTGCTAAACTGATTTTTTCATTGTAAAAATCGCAGAGCACTTAACAGAGTAAGTAACAATTAGTAAAGGTATTATCTTTGGCCTCGCTAAAAATTAAATATCCTACACTGCACCAACAGTAAAAGTGCGCGTATGGCTTTAATTTTTATTAAAGGAATATTTTTTGCACTACACTACCTGCTGGCTGGTTTGCCTAAGCCACATTGAAATTTACGTAAAAAGCTCCGCGCGTAGTGTTCTGTAGCTGATGCTTTTATGGAATGTGCTACGCCCACTTTTTGAAATTCGCCAACATTTCGGTTGATGCTTGGCCGAACTATTCAATGTGTGAAATTTAGTTTCAATTCTTTAAATAACTCTTTCAGTATATCGCTTAAAAGTTTTTATTTCTGTGGAAGGTACCACACCCACCAAGTTCACTAAGTTTTTGTTCAGAGCTTTTTAGAATCATTATTAGGTACTATTTGTATGAAATTTATTTGCATTACCTTAAATAATTCTCTAAGTATAGCCTTTAGAAGTTTTCACTTCCGTGGGAAGTGCCACGCCCTCTCGCAGAAATTCATCAACTTTTTTTCAGAGCTTATCTAAGTTTTAACTAGTATTTTTGAGAAATTTTGTTCGACTACATCCAATAACTCGCTCAATATAGCATTTTAAATGTTTTACTTGTGTGAATGGTAGGCGTGTTCATGAATCGATTTTGCTCATTTTCAATTCCAAGAAGCTTTTTTAAAGGTGTGTTAAGGTTTATTCAATTAGCTTGCATAGTTTTTCCGTGACTATTCGTTATTTCCACTGACAGACAGGCTAACTTGACTCAGGTGCTGATGCTCATCAATAATATTTGTACTCTTCTATAACTGCCATACCCTCTTCTATGCGATGCAAACGGCATGACAAATTGAATATACCCTTTGTGTAGGGTATAACAAACAGTATAGATTGCAGTAATAGATCGCGTTCAAATTCTGCTTGGTAACTCACTACAGTGCTGCCAACATAAAGTAAAAAACTCTACGTTATCTTTAACGCGCTTATATTTATATAACAAAATCCGAAATTTTTTTATATATGACACTAAAATATTATATATAGCTAAGTAAATATTGACACATTCCTAATAAGCAGCAGTCTAAAAAATGTTTCAAAACATTGTTGTAATTGTATAATCTCTCTGAAAGTGAAACTAATAAACTACACACATTCATCTACTTGTACTTAATATATTTTCATTATAATAAAGTTTAAAATACTCGTTGAACATCCTGCACACAATAAAATTAACAGAACTTTATTTAGAAAAGCAAGAAGTAAATTAAAAAGCACTGCATACCCATAGGCGCATTGCATGGCATACAGTAGTTAAGTGTTAACCGGCTCATTACATATTTAACATTGAGTTACACTGACTGATGGCACATGTCACCATTGCCATTCGAATGAAACGCCATTTGTATGGAGTGAAATGAAGCGAAATACGCGAGCTGTTGGCATTTAATGAAAATTCGGCTCAATTTACGCATGCAATATAAACAGAACAGTGAGTTAAAATGTGTTTAACCGATAAAATTTATGACTGTTGATCAACGCACACTCACTGTAAGCCGGGGAGGGTAGTTTTTTTTTTTATTTTGCTTTTTTTTCAACCCAACAAATTTGCAAGTTTATTAAGAGCTCGCGGTAAAAGAAATAAAAAAAAACAATAAAATTAAGAAAATCCAAATGTAACAAAAATTCCAACAGATTACAAACAACGAAAGTTCATTGTAAAGGGAATTTGAATTTGTTATTAAATTTAAGTTTCTGCAATTTCTTCTTTATAAAAAAATTTCTATTAAATGGAGCGACCATGCAGCTGTGTAATCAAGGCCTTCACCATTTGTAAATAAAGTTTTGTGATAAAAATTTGTATATCTAAGCTTATTCTTATAGCATAAAATATTTTTTTTTTTTTCATGCAATTTGTAGGAAAGAAGAAAAAAAATTAAGGAAAAATAAAAGTCACATTTGTCCTGACAAAAACATTTGTATGTGTGTGTATGTCCTGCTTATCTCTGTGTTTCCGCATCATTTAATAATTATATTGCAGCCATTCCATTTGCATAACATTCACTTTCTACACACAGTTAATTTTTTTCTGTCTCTGGTTGTCACTAGGTACTTTCAGTTCGTCTCACAATTTATGTAAAAGTGTTTTTAATGAAACACATCATGGGCATTAAAGTAACTGATAAGATTATCATTTTGTAGATGTTGCAACAATTTATGTCTGAACTGGTTACTAAAGAAAATCTACTTTATCACAATGCTTACAAACTGTCAGATGACACTCCCATTCCTGGTGTGGCAGATTAAGACATGTTATTAAATCTACTAATTTAATTTATTATAAACAAAAAATTTTTTATGCTTTCGGTTACTTTGGTGTCCTTTGATTATTGTAGCCGTTCAACAACTGCTTTCTAAAATGTTATTGATAACAACGTCCACAGCACAATATTTTAATATTAGCAGCTTTACATGAATTGCTCCAGACGTTTTTTGATCACTTGAGTTTGTGAAATGGTTAAATTCAATCATTATAATAACTCTATATACAAAATAGTTCAGTATCATTTGACCTGATTAAATGTGATTATATCTTATATAGAGCTATTTTTTGTCATCGCTCTCAAAAATAGAAATTATAGTATTATGTTGCTTTAGCGCTATCTCTATTCTTTCCTTAGGGTTCGAGATATCTTCACACCAAAATCGGTCAATTAGCTTAGTTGTGAAAATGTAATTTTCTATTGGGGGCGAGGCACCACTCAATTAAAGAAAAATACATTTTCTCAGCGTGCAGTCTATTTCTATAACAAATTTCATCAAAATTTCTTCATTAGTTAAACATATTTCCTGGTTAGAGGTGTGGCTTCACTCAATAAAAACACATATCTTTACTCAGATTTTCATCTAAGTTTATACCGAATTCCAACAAAATCAGTCCATTTTTTCCCAATGAAAACGTATTTTTCTGTAAGGAGCGTGACACGAATGTCGTTCCTCAAAAATAAATCACTTTCGTGGGGGGGGGGGACGCCACGCCTACTAAAAGAACAAAAACTTACACGCTTACTTCGGATTCAATTTGTTTCTATACCAAATTTCATCAAAATCGGTCCATTAGTATATTGGTAACATATTTTTCTATAAGAGGCATGGCATCGCCTACTATTAGAAGAAAAATTCTAATCACAACCTTCTGACAAAAAAAAAATCAATTCATTATGTTGTGTTATGGCAGTTTAGAAGATACGGAACTGTTTTACCCCCATAGCAAAAAAAAATTTACCTGCTGAATTTATGAAACAGTATCCACTATATGTCTTACTTCAATTGCAACGCGAATTTATGCGATCTAAGATAAATATCTCAAAGTCGAAACAACAGATCCCATATTACTTTTTTCTTAACAAACTAAGCTGAGCAATTCTAATCAACATCTGGATTATATATAGTCATAAGCGTACATAGGGTGGGGCGAAGAGGATGGCTTCCCCGGGAGCAAAGGATGGGAGGCTCAAAAATGGTATTTATTAAAATGTTGATCATGACAACTACCTTTTCGGAAATTTTGCTAACAGGAAACGCTTTCTTTGAATATAACAAATTGTATTTGATATAGAGCAATTACATTTTTGATTGAATCAAACATTCAATGCCAATATATACCACTATTTAATACAAATACAATATGTTTGACTCAAATAAATATTTGATTGCTCTATATGAAAAATACATGTGTTGCATTTAAGCAAATCATTCCCTCAGTGCACTTAATGCTACATTTATGTATTTGTGCTATGAATAAAGTAGTCATTATTTGTTGCAGCAATTTTTATACTATAGAAATACTTTTATTAATATTCCATCAAAAACAGTTACTAACTGATAACAAAATATTGGTCCTTCGAAGTAAATGAACAAAATGACAATGACAGTTGGCAACGTGACAAAATATAAAAACAACACTGCAATTTTTAAATTGAAACACTCGGTTATTGGAGTAAAGTATTTTATTTAAAAAAAAGAACAACATTTATATTATTTTCGTAAAAATAGACGAAAAATGCTAAAAACACTAAGATATGAGCAGCGCGCAATGAGAAATTTGCAACAATAATGATCTAGGGTGACTCTTATGTCTACTCAATGAACTTTAACTTATTTTGTCTATTGATAAATAAATTAAATTAAAAATAATTTTTGAACTGCCTATACCAGAAACTTTTCAAAAAACCCATATATGATGACATCTTGTTTTTTTATGATTAATTAGGATTAGGACCTTCCTAGCAGGTTGTTTTTACAGACTCACACATGATGTTGCATCGATATTTTCTATTTTTATAAAGGATGCTGTTCGTATTAATACTATGATAGTAAATAACATACTTAAGGTGTACAATATTTACTTTCATATGTTAAAAATTTTATAATTTTTATGAATAATAAAAGAGTTTAGCTACCACAGTTAGTAGTCTTCTTAGCCATTTAGCTTGAAGCTTTTAAGTCAAAAAAAAAAAATATTTTCAATCAAAGTCATAGTAATATAATAAAATATGTTTATTGGAAACTGTTAACGGAATAAATTTACTGACTATTTTTCCATCGTAGATGAATCAGATTCGCTTGATCCATTCCATGAGTGTTTGGCGTAAAGTAAGAACGTTTGCTATATCTAATCTCAATATGCACATACCAATCGGTGGAAACCAAATATCAGACAATTTCTCATGCCCATACAAACACATTTTTTTTCCTCAATAGCCAGGGCCGAAATTTCAACCTTGACGCCCTAAACTTCATAGCTTATGTCACCTTTTTTTATAGGACTTGTGATAAAAACTTTAGCTTTTTTTCCAAAAAATTTGAAAAAAACTTTTACCAAAAAAAATCACTTAAATTTCAGATTGCTGACAGAAAAAAAATAGAAAAAAACGCCATCAACTTCAAAATTTTACGGCCCATCATAAGTCGGTGCCCTAAGCTGCAGCCTAAGCCCATATGTACGTAAATTCGTCAATAGCTTAGTATTAAATATTTTGTTTGAATTCAAACGCAATTTTTCAAATTAATGAACAAAAACTGTAAAGCGACCTCTTTTAACGGATATCAGTGAGGACTGGCAGCAGTTTCAAAGGATACTTGAGAGAACTAAGTCAAGCATCTTTACATCATTTTATTCTTGAACATTGAAACCTTTAAGCTTATTGATCCCAGATGTTTTTGTTATTATGTGCCACCTTAATACTACCAGCATTGGCGGAAAGCAACAGCATCATAATAAATAGTGCTGCCATTGCAAACGATAAATAAAAAAAATAAGTGAAAAAGAAATATACAACACATACAAATACGTGCAAGTTTATTTGTTAATGCTACTAAATATAAAATGAAAAAAAATCTATTCACATTTTATATTTTTTGTTTGTATTTGGCCTAAAGCAGCTATTTTTTACTTCAAACAAATAACAGCCAGGCGTTCTTACAGAAAAAAAAGTAAATTTTTGTTGTAGACTTTGTATGAAGGGAGAAAAAATTCCAGGCACCGGGCAAAAGTGTCACTAAATTAAAAACATAGAAAATGGTGGCAAAATGCACAAAAATTAAAAAAAGTAAAAGCAAAGAATAATGCACTACACAACACATAACTATTTTTAATGAGATGTTTTTCAAAGGAAAAAAAAATAACAAAAAATATGCACCACTTGCATTAAGAAAACTGGCACAAAAATGGCTGCTGTCATTTGATAAAAGGGCTTTTACTGTTGTTGCTGTTAAAAAAAAATATTAAATTAAAATTCTTCACATCATTCGCAAAAAAAAGTTTTATTATAAATAAGCTACACTCAACTTGATTAAATTTAAATTATGTCTTCTTAATGCACAATTCAACATGCCGCCCCGGCCCCGGCCCTGGCCCCGTCCCCCAAGTCATTCTTTATGCCAATCTGTTGCTGACACATTTAAGCCATATTTAATATGTAACGACAGACTTATTTGCACGCACGATTTAACGCTACTCCACGTTGACAGCAAGTGAATTTGTCAACATTTATGCGCTGAAGCAATAAAAATTACAACCAACGGCAGCTCGAATGTATGTACTCGTATACCCTGAAAGCTCCCATCAGTCCAGAGAAAATTAACGAATTGGAATAGCAACGAAAATAAGCATCAGAAATCATTTTAACCATCATATGCAGGCGTCTCAGTGTTGTTGTGCTTAAGAAATTTTCAGAAAATTATTCTGTTTTTTTTTCTTTTGTAAAAAGTCGTAAAAACTTTAGTCGATCAAATGTGATATTAATATACTCTTGACTTTATGTAGTCTGGCCTTTGGAAACAATGCATATATGGAGTAGAATTTCTCAACCGCTATCAAAAATTTTTTACGGACTCTATTTGAAAACAACAATGCAAGAAGTTGTACTATTTAGTACTCTAAAGCAGTGATGGGCAATTACAGGCACTTTCTGCCCTCATGGCCCAAAACGATCGAATGTCGTTTTTGCTTATAGTGCAATTTGGTATTTTTTCGTGCTGTTGGCAAATTTGGAAACAAGAAAACTTTAAAATTTAGTTTGTTGTTTGTTGCTTGATGTTGTCGTTGCGCCTTTATGTTAGATTTTCATGCCCAACACTGCTCTAAAGATATAACCCAGTTTGGTCTATGTTAAGATTTTTTTTGACTTCCATGTTTTCCGGAGTTGGGCGAAGTTATGTACATCTTGCTTTATTGATTCTTGCTACTACGACTTCCGCGGTGCCACCTTTGGTAGTGAAAACGCTGCGAAGGTAGCAGAACGATTATCATAGCGTAAACATAGATATAAAGATAGAAAATATGGATATATCAATGTATTTGTATGTTCGATTTTTGCTTATCAACATATTTAAATCTGAATTTTGTCTTTGAGATCCTAGAGCAAAAATTGACCATATTTTTATTGAAAATTTGAATCCATTAGCTGCTACCTTTATGACTCTTTTTACTGATGGTCTCTAAAGACAAGAAGCACCTACATTAGCGCCGGATTAATACTTTGCGGAGGAGCTAAAAATTCCAAAGAAGATCCTTATAACTAAGCATATAATTTTTATGATAAAAAAAAAGGTCATAATTTTCTTTCCCAAAAATGTATGAAAAAATAATCATCCACTTTCTTTCTTCCTTTCCCAGAAAACATTCACAAACTCACACAACATCTTACCAAGCTGGGGACGCATTTAAGCTCCAATTACCATAATAGCTTACTCCAGCGCTGCTAAATTACGATAACTTTGAAAATTCTACCCGAATTCAAGATTTAATTATTAATACTTTGATTTTTTGTTTGTCCTTTTATATCCTTGGGTCACCACGCAGTCAAAATGGTTAACTAAGTCCGGAGATACTAGACATCGAAATCGGCTTTTTCCGCAAAAATAACGTTTTTATAAAAATAACGATTTTTTCGAACTTTGACCTAACAGTGCTCAGGACCCCGCCTACTTAGGGAGTTGAAATTTGGACTATGAAGCTATCTTTTAAGGTCCTTTAACGTGTCATTTTTGGATTCTACATACATATATAGGTATCTAGTGTCATTAAGAAACAGTAAATATTCAGAATGAGATCAGGGGAGTCCTTTTTTGGCATACGAGTATGTTATATCGACTTTAAATGACATCCCAAATAATCCTCAATTTAAGTTTTTTGTTGTTTCTTGAACTTTTATTCAAACTTGGACCCACCGTGAAATAATAAGCGCATTTTGTACATTTCAAGGTCAGAGTCCTAATAGCAGAGGTTTGATCTTGGAAGCTGAAACTTTTGGATAGCTTTCTTTGGGTCTAATGCTAAAACTTTGGCCTATGGGACAAGCGCCTGATTATTTTTTCATTCTATATATTTTTTTTCAAAATTAGCTTACATGCTTCGTAGTGTAGCTAAAGAGTGTAGACTGGCGTGAATAAAAGAAAATATTCGTCTCAGACATCATATCTCTCAGACTTGATATAAAAAAGCCGTTAAAGAGCATTTGTAACCGTGTAAAGTACTGGTTTATTTAACATTATCAGCGTCCCAAATTACCTGGAGTCGTTTTCCTCCGATTTCACCGAAAACGCTGTAATTTGTCGTTAAAAACAAATACACATTTTTGCAAAGAGTTTAAGATAAGTGACATCCTTTGGCAAAATTAAAGGAGTTGGAGCTTGAAGTCTCCGTTTTTGGAGATTTTTTTTAGTGCTGGTAAATTATTTCGACATGATTCGAATCATTGTTGCGCTACAAAATTTAAAAATTGTTAGAATATAAAACGTTAGGACTTTGTTTGTCTTTCAAAAAAATGTTTCCAAACTATGTATATATTTAAATATATAATTAAATATATATATAAAAATATATAAAAATTGACATGAGATCAATTTTTTAAAAATTTAAACAGAAATATAATATCGAAATTTAAGTTTTATAGCAATTTTATTTCCAAATTAACTGAAAATATCAATTACCCTATAGATAATAAAAAACTAAAGCCTAACAAAGAAAGACCAACCAACAGCTAACATTTTATAGTACCAAAATGTTTAGTTAGAGTTGTTATTTACACAGATAAAACATATTTTTAAAATTAATACTTTTATTATTCATAAATTTTAGAAGACCATAAAAGTAGTTGAAGTGTTAAGATCGTTTACGTTTAATATTTTTTGTCTAACCATTGGAAAATTTTCTGATGGTAGGGTGCAAAATATTTCAACACTCAAAAGCACATTCTTCGCTTGAATTTAAGTGACTTTTGTGCACATGAATGAGTTATAATAAGTGTGCGTAAATTATGGATAATATTTGGTGGTGGGTGCAGTAGTGCTGGATATAAGCTGACACTTGCACACTTGATAATAAAATCATAAATCTTGCGATTTCCATTAAACGACAACGATATTAAGCTTGTTTTTTATAAGAAATGTTCTTCAAATTAACTTCTCAGCGTAATTCTTGGTATTTAACGTATTCTTCACGTCAAATGAGATTTTTCGAGTTTCATCTACCTATGTTATTGAGAAAACAATTTTAGTTACGATCCATTGAACATGGACTTGGCTGGTTTTGACATAGTAATCAACAAATTTTGTTTGAAAAAAAGTGGACTTGGCCGGTTTTGATATCAATGTACTGGACTTAGCCGGTTTTGATATCAATGCACTGAACTTGGCTGATTTTGATTTCCAGGCGTTAAACTTAATTTCGAAAGAATTCCAATTGTGACAGTTTCAGCTCAATTGAAAAGTTTGAAGCAAGTTCTTGGACTTGGCCGGTTTTGAAATCTCTGCATCAGAAATAAATCAAAAAAATTTTATATATCTGTAAAAAAAAAAAATTTTTTTAACTAAAAACATAGTAGAACGTTGAGAATATCTCAAAATTTTATCTTTTAGACTTGGCCAGTTTTGCAACTGGACGCTTCATATGTCCTTAACTATAGTAGGACTTATTAGCTTATGCGCTGAAAGTCTTCATTTTATTGTGCACTTTATCTATCGACTAGCAGATTATATTTTATCTTATTGCAGGCCAGCTGGCTTAATATTTTTCTAAGCATCACGAAAATATATTACTTCCGGTCTTCTAGAAAATGATTAAACAAAGTGCGAAAGAAAAAAACTATTATTCCTTCCGCCATTAACTAACAATACCATCCATTTACAAAATAACCCTTTTATGTTAATATGATGACATGATACCTCACCAAACTACAAATTAGCAACAAAATCAACAAAAATCCACATAACAATAAAATACCCTTAAGCATGCATAGGTAGCTATTTAAGCCCTAAATTCTTTAGTTGTCAATATATTTTTACTTCCTTTTATTTCAAATTTCTTAGCCATTCAATACTTAAGCTTTAAGCGGAACTCTATTATATGAATTTATACACCCATTTCTTCAAAGCTTTAACGTTTTAATCAATTTTTATGTTCTTACAGCCTAAACCTTTTGTTGTGTCTGTCTTATCCTGAATTTACACCCAAAATCTACACTTTTGTTTGATAAATACTTAGTAGGTATATATCAATGACATAAATCTTCAGAAAAGGTGACAAGAAAAAACTAAAAATAAAAAAATTGCAATAAAAGAAATCAAAAGACCCAGAGAAAAAAATCTTGTAGGAAAATTAAAAGAGACATTCTGGCGGCTTGTGCCAGCCAACATACAAAAGAATATGGTAACTATTACACTGTCAACCAACACGTTTGTAAGGTCATTCCAATAGATAATAAATGTTGTTTACGGTTAAGGGTTAATAAGGAAAAAACCCATAAAGACGTCAGACGATGAAGTCGACAAGAGTAGTAAAAAAAAGCAATAGAAAAATATGAAAAAGACAATCTCTGAAACTGCTATGCGTTGGTGGGTATTTAAGGGTGTTTGTCTGTTTCCAACAACCTGAACCGCGCAACACATGTGGACGGTAGACATGGATAATGCTAATGAAAAATGCTTATTTTTTGTAATCCTGTTGCTCTTTGCACAAAAGGATACAAGTTATTTACACTACATATGTAAGCTGGAGGGAACCTGAAAAATACAGTATGTATTTATTAAAATTTTCATCATTGGTAGGCTAGAGACAGTAGAACTTAGATAGTGCACTCAAAGTAGCAAAATAAAAAATAACCAAAAATTGTTGCAAGTGTATAGCTATAGCTGTTTTCATTTATCTGTTAAAACCATCTACGCAAGAGGCAAAACTTTTCTTCATTAGTTTTATTTGTATAAAAAATACCCCTCTTAAGCTCGAAATTTTATCTAAAATAATTCTTAGTGAATCTGAACATGAAATTTAACTTGGAATGGTAATATTTTAGGACTACCGGAGTTCATCTGGATCGTATACGGTTGGCTCTATTAAAAATCCGGTACGGACTTGGGTAATCAGATCAGACCTGGACTTGAGTAGTCGGATCAGGCTCGGATAGGTTTGGTTACGGCTAAAGTCAGGCTAATCGGGCATTACTGGCATAATTTGTTTACAGTGTACTTTGCAGCCCTTAAATGACATTTACTTGCAGCTACAATATATTAATGATTTAAACAGCATCGTACACTGAGCAAAGAAGTTAGTTCCACTGCATGCCATAAGATTCTATGTTGCTGTGAATGTTCCTAAAGTGGAGTGCCATTCTTGTTTCTTCACAGCTTGGGCACTGAGTGCCAGAAGAAAACCCTACAAGTTATAATTTACTTTCTAAACTCACTGCACTTTAGCGCTAAGATGACATGGAATATGTAGCAAGTTTTTTATGCTTTCGTCATTCGTGTAAGTTAACAAGACAACAAATCAAGGACAGACAAGTCATTTGACAAAGTTGACAAGTGACTTGTTTTTGTAGTTCAACAAATTAAATCAATTAGTGCAACAAAGTCAAACGCTGGCAACAAACATGTTAGAGAACTTAAGTTCTTACACCATGCTGCAGGCAATCAACCAAGTTCACTTAATGCGATGATGTAACCTAAGAAGAAGTTGAAAATATTTGATTGAAATTTAACGATGTAATATTTTCTGATGCCACAAAATCAAATCAAAGTCCACATCGGAAACTGATATAATAAATCGTAAAATTGTGATTTCCTCAGAGTGAGCTCAATAAAAATATGTACAACCTCCTACTTAAAAGTCAAATATGGTTTTGATTACTTCCTGCAACGTTTGAATTTGGGCGTCTTTAACTTTCTATGCCATTAAGTTTGAGCAATGAACCCCAAAGTATCGTACGTTGAAAAATCATCAATCTTCGGTAGAAATTCGTCAATGTTTTTGACATGTTGAACTTGCAGTAGGTAGGTAGTAAACAATGAATTGTCATCGCCAGCAAAACAAACAAAAAATAAATATGGCCACATAAAGAAGAAAAAGGAAAAACAAATTGGGTGATACGCAATTGAAGCGCAGGACTAACAAGTGAACTATGGAACAACAACAGAAGTCACATTGAACAACAATGGCAACTAACGCTAAAGATGGAAGAAACCACAAACAAACAAAGCTACATTTAAGACAAAGAACAACGACATCCGAATATTCGTTGTATTGAACAAAGTACACATTAATTGACTTATGTACATGAGATAATTCAATTGGAGGTTATTATTTCAATCTGGAAAAACATTTTACCTCTCAAAAATAAACTGATATTTGACATGTTTTAATATTAAGCATTGACTTTTATAATTGTTCAAAACCTATTTCAACAAGCCGCAGGAGTCAGAGACCTTCGAACCGTTTATGAAATGATACACAAGATGACAGGTTAGAAATTCTGACGAATTGGGTAGTCAAAAGCAAAAATTAACTACCATAGGTAACCTGCCAATGTGTTGGAAAGAACATTTTTCGGAGACCTTCAACCGTTCATATCCACCCGCTATTATTTACCATATTCCACTCCCTGACAGAAGACCACAGCGACTTGCCTCGTACCCTTCTTACTAGCGTAGTAATGCTATAAAAAAGTGCAGATTCCATAGTTGCCAAAATATTGAAAGCTTTTGTTGAGCTCACCGCTAAGCTTACATAGGTTTGCTGTCCTTATCGAAATATGGAAAATAACGAATACCCGAAAAGATTGACTCATAGAAACCTTGCTGAAAGTCCCCAAAAGGCACTACAGTTCGAAATACAAGTACATCGTGATACAATCAATTTCATCTAAGGTCTTAACGAAAATCCTTCTCATCAGAGTCAGTGAAGAAATAAAACCACTTATTGAGACACAACAGACAAGTTTTCACCCGGATATGTCGTGTATTGATCACATGAATTTACATTATCGTGGAGCACATAAAAAGTGTACCAGGGTTTCTTAATTCTATCCTCCATCGAGTACAGTGCCGCTTTTGATAACATCGAACTCTATTACATAAGGGATGCAATAAACATGTCGGGTGTGCGGCAAGGATATCCGCTGCCACCAATATTGATTTTGATAATACTGGAGTATGTATGCAGCAGAGTTTCAAACTTTACAAATCGTAGCATTCAATGTACTTACAGCGAGCATATGGAATACCTGGCTTATGCCATTGAAATATGCCTCTTCGCCACCAAGCAGTCCGACATGCAAGCAAAACTCACTGTCATTAGATATTTTTTGGAAAAACATACATTCATAAAATATATAAAACAAGAATCATATCCATTTACCCAACTAAAGCCAGTAATAGCTTCATGATAGGCGAATCCAACATAGAAGAAGTGGATCACTTTACTTACTTGGGGACATCGTAATTCTTGAAAGTGGTACCAATAAATGAGTCCATGCTAGAATCAACAAAACCGAAAGGCAACTTTTTAATGTCTGGCAGTCTTTGTTTCTGTCAACCACAATGAAAACTCAATCGTCCTAACTTACCATGGAAACAATGGCTTGGACAAAAAACACATGAATAGGAGAAATGTCGGAGAGGATTGAAGGCACTCATCATCAATGGTGCATGTTCAAAGAGTTTTGTGGAGGGTTTTTGTATTGTGGGAAGATAAACGACGCAGGAGCGATATTCAAAATTAATACAATTTTACCAACAGAATTCGTGTCAAACAAATTATTCGTGTGATAGCATGCTTTTGGAAGATTTTGTTTGTCTTTTGGTTTGTGCTGAAAACGAGTCGTTTTTGGCTCAAATACGAGACTACTTAAAAACGGACCGAATTTGATGACAGTATGAAAGCGTATTATAAGAGTATTCGGAATTGGAAGGATACGTAAATCTTACTTACTTACTAACGTAAGTAGTATAGTAAATTAAAATTTTGTTCTTACCACAGCTTTTTACTCAGCCAAATAATGAATTTCGAATAAGCGATTTACCCAACTCTAACTTAAAATCACAGGAATATTATCGTTTCCACTATGTCTGCTATTGATAGCATACCAACGACGACATATTACTTCCTATTTGTTGGACATGCACCATCGCTTACTTACCAGCCCACACACATTATCCTATTTCCCTCCATGCTTTCTTATGTATCTTCTTTCCCTACCTTTCGTAGTAACAACCTATTTTCAGCTTGTGTTACCGGTGGAGGCGAATAAAAAAAATCAAACATTATTTGCAGGAATCGTGTTGAAAATTATGCGTTTAACATTTTTTCCCCTCCAACAGCCCTTCATCACGTAAATAAAAAGTAATGCCATTTTTATGCGATTCATTGCGTTTGTCCCTTCCTGGTCATAGCATAAAAACAAAGAGCGCCACATAACAGACAACAATGTGGGAATAAAAAAAAACAAAGACAAAAAAATTCAAATCATAACCGTATGATAAACGGCGCTTTTGCTTTTTGTCTCTCAGCTCCAAACTGTGAACTCTCTGTGTGCAAAATGCGAGTAGTTCAGTCAGTGAGGCTGTTGACTGAACGTAGCAACCAAGTGAACCGTACTGGTATGAGCATGAAATGATAAGCGAATAAAACCATTAAGTGATTCCACTTAAATGAGCACGTTAAGGCAGCAACATTTAAGCACCAACATGGGGTAAATGGTTTTGGGATTGATTATGGGACAGAAAAAAAAATTTGAATCGAAAAATGACAGAAATCCACGGCTTTATGCACAGTGGATAAAAAAGTAATACTTTTGGAATTTGGTGCCATCTGCTACCAAAAGTATATTTCTTATATATAATACACTGAGAAAAAATATGAAGCACTTGGTTAATTGAACTTGGAACGTTGATTAGTTAGTTAGTTAGTTTAACATTTTCAGTATTTTTACTTGGAAAATGCCACGCCTCCTGAATTTGGCAACATATATTTAAATAACTCAACATAACTATTTTAGAATTTTGCTTGTATGGAAAATGCCAAGCATTATTGAAAATCTGCGCACATTTTGTTCAGTGCTTGTCCGAGACATACATAAATTGCATGATCTGAAATAACTCTCTCAGTATAGTATTTTAGGGTTTTTGCTTGCCTTTGACGTGCCACGCCCTCAAGTCAAATTTATTTTTGTCTGGCGATAATTCGAGCCATTCATTTGGTTGTTTTACCTCAAATATCTCTCTCAATACAGCGTTTTCAAGTTTTTTCTTGTATGGGATCAAAAGCAGGAAAATGGGAAATGCGATTGAGTTTCGATTCGTTGATTTGCACAATATACAAATTTTTAATTTGTTCCTAAAATAAATAGGTTGATGGTAAGAAATACACTTAAGGAGCGACATCCATAAGTTCACATAAAAATGTACTGGCAAATGCATCTAATCAACGTTTCCGAAACGGGCACTTTGGAGTCAAATGGGCACTTAGAGAATTTTTTCGCACTCTTTGGCAATTAAATGGTTTGCTTTAGCGCCCATTTTTTCGAATTTTTAGAACAGTGGGACCGCTTTAGCAATATTTTGTTCTCAGTGAGCTTGATAAAGCCTGCCGTCAGAAGCCTAATAGTAACGGACAATTTTGTTAAAAAAGAATTCATTGAAGCAAGTAATTTAAGCGATTTTCACATCAAACAAGACAGTACATATCGTTACATAACATCCAAAAAGACAAAACAACGTTTTATAGTTTTTTTTTTTACAGGAGTAGCAAAAAACCAAAAATAGTGAAAAAGATTTTAGATTTAAAAATTTGTTAAAATTCGGCTAGTTTGTGCCCAGAGCATATGCAAGTAAATATATCAAAGCTCTGTTTCGCAGTGGTGGTGTCACGGCTTCTTGTTTAAATTTTCCGAATTTTCATCCAAAATCTGAATCATTCCAAGTATTTATGTGATGTTTGATTGCATTATCATAAATAACTCTCTCTGACGTTCTGTAGTTTAAGGTTCTACGCGTTCACTTTTTGTCTAATGCTAATTCAATCCATCTGCACTATCAATAATAATAAGTAATGCGTTATTAAAGAAAGAACAAAGTGAATATACCATGTATGTATGGAATAAAAAATATTTAAAAACATTCATCTATTTTACTGCAAGAGAGAACATGGCTTAGCCTCTCACTAATAAGCCTCGAATTTGTCAAAATTTCGAACAATTTTCAGCCACTGTAATGTCATTCATCGTTCTGTTTGTGACAAAAGAAAACGTTCCAATGCAAACAAATCTAAGCGAAAAAACCAAAGTTATCCCGGCTAATAGTTGCTAATTTAGCACTTAATAAAAAAGAAAAACGGAGTTACAAACTCGAATCTGAAGAGAACAGTAGCTAATGGAGACTGCAAACATTAGAAACAGAAATCATAGACGAATGAACACGGAACATTTTTATGTCGTTAACAACGTGTCTGCATTGATTTTTTTTAATGATGTTTGGTGTTGCCATCAACAGAGTGGTTGCTATCGGCATTGTCAATGCTAATATAGATGATGTGCTGATAGATGAGAATGGTGATGGTAAGCACTGATGATAGGTTCTAAAAGTTTGTTATCTTTCAACTTTCCAAGCAATATAACATGATTAATCATCATTGTCATGAATTTTGGTTTTTCTTAATAGTTGTGATGATTTTGCAATTTTCATACATTGCCATGATATTCCGTACAACCTTTTCAGTGTCCAGTTGGTATTAATCAATTGATTTACCACAGGTTTGCAGGAAGGTATAGCAAATTTTGTTCGATACTTTTTTCTATAAATAGAGAATAGAGAGGACAAAGTTCCTCATTTCTTCAAAGCTCTGAAATATATAGAAGAAATCCATTTGTCAATGTTTAGCGTAGAGAAAACGTCAACATAGTCAGCAGTGTTATGAAGACCATGTCTACTATTGCTCTGAAAGAAGCTCTATCATAATTGATTTATTCACTACTACTACTGCACTGGTTGAACGAATTTGACATTCTTTTTGCCTTAGTAGCATGAGTTTTGGAACCTACCTCTACTGAAATCATTAGATCTGTGGTTGTAGAGCTTGGTTTGTATGTGAAACTGCTTAGTGACGAGTAAGGAATTCTCATCTGCGTCTGCTAGATCTTCGATATACTTGCTAAGGTTCGTTGCCTTAAGTAAGTATGTCTAGAGCTCTGCAAAGGATATTGTCCGATACTATCGAAAATGCTGTTGAGATCGGTGGCTCTACTTTGCAGTGTAAGTGATATCTTTAAGGCGTCAATTCGCAGTTATTAGCTTCTTTTCATGATTGGTTATTTAACTTTGTGTACAATTTCAGGATAACAAAATGACAGCTCGATTCATTTCCTTCCAGACTTAGAAAAACGATATTTTTTAATACTTTTTACCCA
Source organism: Meiosimyza decipiens (assembly GCA_963680825.1). NCBI lineage: Eukaryota > Metazoa > Arthropoda > Insecta > Diptera > Lauxaniidae > Meiosimyza > Meiosimyza decipiens. The sequence continues at coordinate 15,593,975 of OY804259.1, forward strand.
TCAAACATTTTCCCAAATTAAAATAGCATATCTTTTAAATGCAAAACTATACAATTCTGAATCGGAGAGAAAAACAACACCATAAAAAAATAATTAAAATAGTGCAAAAATGTTTTATATCCACACCGTATTTTTAATCCTTTTCCATTGTTGCTGTGCACTCAGCCACATATAGCATACATATGTACATTGCAACTGTATCTCTGTTCGCCAATCTTAACAGTTTACTGCACACGAAAAAACTAACAAATTAAAAAGTAAATAAAAATATGAAAATCATAAATGCAAGTTTAATAAACTCACTACGGGTGTTTTTGTTTTTTGATATATTAAAAATAAAAAACAAATAATTTTTCCCGGGTACATGTTTAAATGGTGAGTGTTTGTAGCTATCCCGGCAGTTATTAAGTCCAGGCACTTTAAGTATATTTTGGTATGTTTTGAACGGTGTGGTCGACGAGTGTATTATGTACTTAAAAGTAATTCGCTTGAAAATTGTTTACAGGACAGTGTTTAGGCATAGGCTACATAGGCTGCAGCCTAGGAGCTCGCGCCACAAAAAGGGGCCACACCAAAATTTGATGACCTTTTTTTAATATAGTCGTACAAAAATAAACTTTTGTATTTTGTTGCTGTTAAAAAATTTCTTTGCCAAAACCCCCTCCCGGTAGGACCCGCAACACATGTTCAGCCTAAGCGCCCACGGATGACACGGCACTAATTGTGTATCGCTGGAACGGAAAATGCTAAAGTAATTTACTGAACAGAAAAACTATGAAGATTAAGAGTGATTACTTTTGTATTACCAAAGCTTGGTCTAATAGCAATTTTTCTGGATTCTTTCATCTATGTGGTGCCTACACTATATCCTGGCTTATTCTTCTGTCTTCTCATTATATAGTATTGAAGATATCAAATCGAAAGACATCTCGGAAAGGTTTTTTGTCAAAATTTGAAATTGCTTGTCAGCTTGATAAAAAAAAAGGTTTTTTTAGTCAAACAGTTCTTAAAAAAAACCAAAATAAAGTGGGAATGCTTAGCGATTTTTTTATGGATTTGTGAATGTTTATAGATTGATGTTTTGTGGGAAACGAGAATCCTTTTCTTGTCTCACCTTCAATATAGATAGAACCCTATAGTTTTATTTGTGACTTGCTTGTTTGTTTTATTATTATTAGTTTATGAAAGAATTTCTATATTTATGGCGTTTTTTATCTATCCCATTGCAGTTTTTAGCCTGGCCCCCTTAAGTCTTAAGGAAAGAGTTCGGAAAAGCTCGCTAGCGCTTCTTCCAAACGCTATCTGTTCTTTGTTTTTCTTGCAAGTGGAAGCTGAGAGCTCAACTTTAGCTCGCGGCTCGCAAGCCAAAGGCGCTCGCGTTTATAACCCACTTCTAAAAAATAATTTTTTCCAAAAATCGATAAGCACAGGTTGAAAATGGGTTCCTTGGGTTGGCTCCGAATCCTGGAAGGGACCAAATTTAACAGCTTTCTGGAAAAAAACTTTTTTTACCCTAATTAATGGAGAATTCTCGAAAATGGATATTGGACATCACATACATAGGATGGCCGCGGACTCAGAAACAATTTTCGAGCCATGACTGGTAACGTTTTTTTTTGCTCTAATCAATAGGAAAAGTCTGAAAATGTAATTTAAACAATACTTTAAGTGGGACCGGACCATGGAATATACCATTTTGACCCATTTTCAGAAAAAATTGATTAGGGCAAAAAAAATATTTCAGAAAATGGGTTCTGGGGTTCGGATCACTTTAAAGGATGTTTAAATTGTGTTTTCGACCTTTTTTCTCAATTGATGCAATAAATTGTTTTCTTCAAAAACTCTGCGCAACGGAGTCTTGATTTTGAATAGCTCATTTGGCTCACGAGCGCACTTCGGGCTCGCTCGCGCTCCTTTAACTTTCGGCTCGCGAGCTTATCCGTACTGTGGTTAAAAACGATAAGTTATTGTCAATTTAATGAAATTTTTTTTCAGTTTTTAGGTGAATATACTTTCAAAACTAATCAACATCGCTGAACAACGTGGGAGTAATATGGGTAGGTATTGTTTCATAACACGCTTTGTCTTGACTGAGCAAAAATCAATTCCCAGAACAAGCCATTCATCTTAAAAACTTGAAATTTGGAACTAAGACTCTAAGGAGTCGTGCCAACTTCTATGAATGCAAATTATTACTTTGTGTATCTGAATGAAAAAATACATTTTTCTTGACTAATTGTTCAAGTTGTTGAGTCATTGTTCAAGACAAACTATTCGTCACACAACTTAAGTGTGAAATGATTATAATAATTATATATTATTTATTAGCATAATAAAGAGATAAGAATAATTTCCTAAATAGAAAAAACTTGTGGACACATTTTGTGCATGGGAGATATATCATAATTGGATGGATAATAAATTTACAAAAAAAAATCAATAACACTCAAATATGTAGTTTCGCAAGAGCAATGCCATCAGGCAGTTTTTGGACGTTGTAATTTAATCATATTTCAGCATTATTAAACTGTGCGTTATAACGCCCATCAGGATGGCGAATAATGTGCTATCGCAGGAAGCTACAAAATTTTTCATTAAAAGAAAGTCTTTAACAATTGTTCAATTTACAGATTGCATAAGGCAGAAAATCGCTTTTCATAATGTGCGAATGACCATATTTAATAAATCTCTAAAAATTTCATCTCATCTTGTTGTGAGCAGCAAACATTCTCAAAAGAAATTCACAGGATTTACCTGAACAAAGGCAGCACTGACACCAACAATAATTAGACCAAAACGGAAATGAAATGGAAACAACTAACCATGAAACAAGCAGAAATAACAAGCAACAACAACAACAGCATTTACACCTACAATCCGGCAACTTAATTAAATGCCAGCAAAAAAGTATGGTATTTAACAGAAAAACAAGAAAAGTTTGTTTCTTTCATTTAAGGAAAGTTAGTTGGGGAAAAATTACATGTACTGATTGTACAAGGATATTTGGAAGATTGCCAATGTCTTGTACTCGTAAGTGAAATAAAAATGGTGCACTCGAAATTATTTTTCCACAAGATGGTGACAGCAAAAAAATTACTCTAATTATATAATGAGTGCGGAAGGACATTTTGTATTAAAGCATTTTAAGTAGGAACTATTTTAAGTGGAAATAAAATATGCAATATCGAATTAATTGATGAAATTCTTAGATTTTTATTGATTTACGATTTGTAAAAATATACTATATATATATGTACGAGTATATGAAGTAACAAAATATATAATTTTAGTTTCGAAGTGAAACTTCTTTTCGAGCACGCACTGAGTACGTTAGTTGAGTGCACTTTAGAACTGAAAAAAAGTTGCCATAAGCAACTTCATCGCATCTGCCTTTTATTTTGAAGAATGTGTCTAAGCTCAGAAATAGCGAAATTCAAACGGCAGACGTTTTTGTTACTGCGCTTAAGAGAAATAATTTTTTTTTTTGTATGTGGAACATTTCAGATCAGCCGGGACAGAGGTCTGCCCGAAAATGAACGCTGCGGAAATGCGATTTTAAAATCTCAAAATAAATCTTATACTAAACAGCTTTCATATGATAATGTGGCGACGGAAGCCGGAGAAAAATCGAGTGTTCAGCAAAAAAAGCTTGTGAAAATAAAAACTCGCAACCGATCGGGTCATATCTTAGCTCAAATTGTAGCTGATGAACGCCTCTAAGAATCTGGGCAGACAGGTTGACAAAATCCAACATGGCGAATCCAATATGGCGGTCAAAAATCCAATACGGTGGCCGAATCGATGATTTGCACTAAATTTTGTGTACGGAGGTCACTGATCAGAAATCTGAAATCAAATTTGCCAAACTCAAGATGGCGGACGTATTTTTTAAAAATCAACCGATTTGTACTAAATTTCGTATACGGCGGTTTTTGGGCTCGCGAACTACGAATCTGAGGTTATATTTACAAAATTTTCAAATGCAATATGGCGGATCCAATATGGCGGACGTATTGCTTAAAACCGATTTGAACCAAATTAGTTATACGGTGGTTCTTGGGGTCAATCTGAGGTCAGATTTTAAAAATCCAAGATGGCGGATCCAATATACCGGTAACTCAATATCCCACTATATTGGGTCCAACTTGGATTTTGCAAATCCATTATTACAAACATGCAAATAAGAAATTGAAAATCATTTTATCGCGTCTGCCTCTTCGCTTACTGGATATTTTACTTATAAAAATCATGAAAGAGACCTACACGTATGTCTCTTGTATCAATTTCTAGGATCAATACTGAAAACAATAACAAGTTTGAAATAAACGTTATATTTATTTAATAGAGTTTTTTTACATACATATTGTCAATTGCTGTTATTACAAACGGCAGCGTGGACGTCTGCCTTTAATGATTTCGTTATCTATACTATGTCCTTACTGCAGTATAGCAGCGCCAGACCCAATAAAATAGTTTTATACGAGTTTTTTTTTGAGGTTACAAAATTTATTTGTTAAAAAATCAGCGCTTTCTTTACTTTGGTCTTAGTGTTTCTAGTTTGTGTAAATGTAAACTACATTACAAGTTACAACGCTTATTAGAAAATACTGATGTGATTAATAAATGTAAATCTAAGATAGATAAAGTAAATTTTTTTTATGCAAATGACCCACTCAATAACCTTGAATTGTGTGTGTAGCCATAAACTTAAACTTAAAAATAATAAAGTACCACAAAGGGTTTTAGCAAACCTCAACCAATTTCCGGCTTCTCTAAACCCAACATAACACCCCAAAAGTTACCTGCGAATCAACAGTTACTTTATTGCAAATTGAAAGAATAAAGATCAGGAAATCAATGAGAATGAAAACACACACAGAGAAAACAAGACAAGACTTTCAAATTTCAATTTATGTAATGCTCGATGTAGCCAAAGTCTCAAAGTTCCGAATGTGTTATTTTCAGAAAATTCATGCACAAATTTTCTTATGGCTTTAGTTAATCATAAGATTTATGCACACAAGGCAAGCGCACACACCACTCATAAAGGTTTGAGGCACATATCCGTTTCCGGTTTCCGTTTACACTTCTTTAGGGAAAAATGAGAAGCCACAAATTTAAATAATAACTTTCAAGAATTTTTGGATTTTCTGAAGAATATGACATGTACGCATTTTATGAAAATTTCGATATTTTAATGTGAAGCAAAAATAAATTTATTGCTTTGCCACATTGAAAATGTTGCGACCAATAAATTTTATGCCAAGCAATTTGTAAATTATCACCTAAAACTATTTGATATACCAAAATGATGTAGTGCAAATTCTTATTAGCTTTATTTTCAAAGCTCAATTGCAGTTTCAGTGTTGAATATAAATTAATTGTAATTTCTCACAAAACACTTACTATGCTGACATTTATGCATGTGCTCTTTTCAAATACCAAGTAGGAATCTTCAGAAAGCGCTTTTGTAGTACATAACGTATTATCATGCTCAAAAGAACTTTGATAACACTTCTTTTTTTAAAATTGCACACGAAGCCACTGAGCTCTGGGGGCGTCAAGAGCAACTCTTGACCAATTTGCGGTGAATACGTTGTTTGATCAGCGACATTTGGTTAAATTTGATATATTACACACACACACACACCACAGAAACATAATTTGTAATTGCTTTATTTACCTTTCACAATAATTCACACAATGATAGGTTGAGAGTTAAAGAATACAATGTTCACAAATTTATACCGATGTACTGAACAATTTTGCCAAGCTTTAATGTTCACTAAATCGAGATCTATAAAATTTGATGGTCAATTATCAACTTATTGCATTTATTCACATGTTGAAAAACGGAAACCTTGAACCCCAGTATATCGAGATACGGGATTGAAAAAATACAGAGCATTTATACGTTTTGTATTTCTTCAAAAATATTTGGGGACAGAACTTTTAAATACAGAAATCTCCTCGGATATTTAGGACGAATAGTCACCATACTTATAGCATGTTGATCTACTATATAAAATTTCATAGCGAGTACTTCATACATGGATTTATTATATTGTGATAAAAGTTTTGTGGGCGGTGCCAAGCCCTAGCTCATTTTAAAGAGCTATGATTTAACTTTTATTAAAATCACTGGCGTCTCTTTTGAGCAATATTGTAACAAATTTTCCAATTCTTGAAAGTGACCTGCCTACTTTTGCAATTCCGCCCACTTTTGAAGCGTATATGTATAATATTTGCTATCGGCATTCGGCTAACGAATTTCAACACAATATTATTAGGTTTAAAGTTTAGAGCAGTGAATCTCAATGTATTAACTCCATAAGTTTTGCTAGATCTGTTTTCGAGCTATTCTATCTATATACGAGTTTTTAAATAGAGAAAATAATAAATGGTTAAACACTCATATTGCATCAGTGCTCATCAGATCTAGCCGCCTAACTATATTAATAGCTAACACATAACATTTCCCACTGGACACATACGAAACTATTTCGTGCAATAAATCACAAAGAAATTGCATTAATTGTTATGTTACGCCTATTGTTCACTTCGAATATCCTTTTGATATACTCGTGCCCAACTGCTACTGCTAACGCTACCAATGCCATTGCCATTGACGTTATTGTAAATTTTAAGGAATTTTAACGATGCAGACGCTTTTCCTAACTATTTTCCACACTCATTGCCCAAATCACAAGCGCCTGCACCTACTACACATAATCAGAAATGTTTATTTGTATGCCCTGCCTTAGGTAATATGGTTTTATTTTACTATTTATGTCCCAAAACTCTTGTTGCCATTCCTATGGAATTTCTATGACTGAAGAAAAAAAATATCAACTTTGGAATTTTCATAAATTTCCATTTGCATGTGCTGCTACTCGTATAGAGGAAAATTACAAAGGCCTTCAAAAAAAAAGCGCAGAAAATGCAAAAGTTGAAAAAAGTACCTACGTTGCCCATAATCATAGTCGCGTCCGGAATTGTTAGTTGCTGGAAATTCAAAGGAAATGTGATTTTTTCGCTACTTTATGTTGACATTTTATTTTCGTAAGGCTTTTGAAAAAAAACATCCTCTTGGATTTTACTATATTTTTAACACATCTACCGTCTGGTGAAGAGGCTAATTTTTTTTTTGTATTTGGCAATGATCTGTAAATTAATTTTAGACTTAAGTTTTTTGAATTTGTGTTTTTTTTTCAAGTAGCAAGGAAATATGTGAATTTGTGATTTAAAATTGTAAAATTAAGGACTTAAAATTCAATCACAGGCAACAATATTTAAGCAACATTCACGGCAACAATGAATCTTGTAGCAACACGTGCAGCGCCGTGTTACAGCCTAGGGCCTCGCACCACAAAATTGATGACCATTTTTCTTGTTTTTCTTTGGTGTTCAAAACAAACTTTTTTGTATCTTTATAAATTAATACAATTTAAGTTTAAAGCTTTCACCAAATATTACTTAGCAGCAGTATGCAATATTGATCAATTGTTTGGCAATAAAGTTTAGATAAGATGTCCTCAATAACCCTTATCCAGTGGCGTACCGTAAAGAATGGGTACCTGTTACAAAGAAGTAATATTTGGCGCCCCGTACCGAAAGAAAATATAATTTTTTTTGCAACATGAAAAAAATTTATTTATTAAGAAAAAAAGGTCCTCACTTTGACATCTCAGAAACCCTACCAAAATGCGATATATAGTTTACATGAAATCACAAAATCTCCACCTACACACTTACAATTTTTGCAATTAAATGAAGGTTCACAACATTTCCAAAATTTTGTATTATACTAAAAACAAATTTTTAATTTGATTTTAAGCGAACCATTTTGCTGCCCCCCCAAAGCAGTTGCTCCCGGATGGCTTGCTACCACTAGTAACGCTACTGCTCTTAGCAACAAAGTTTCATGGAAATGCTTAAGAACAATTTACAATTTAGCAACATTGTTGATCAAGGAAATTGAACAACAATATAACTTGCTGCAAAATTTAAGAATCTGTTTCTTAGTTTTGTTGCAATTAACAACAATGTTTAGATTTAGTGGTAAAAAAAATTGTGAAAAAACTGATTGAGGAATAGCTTTCAATTCATTTCGCGAATTTGCTTTATGGCTTAAAGCGACTCAAAGGCCCCTTCTCGAAGTGGTAATTTTAGCGGGGCTACACGACAATAAATGGTCGTCCGAAAAAACTTCTGACCAAATGTTCACCACGGCTTCGGCGGCATGAATCAATACGTTTCTGTATATTTAGTATGACACCCTGACATAATTGGTCTTCTATTCTACTCATGCCCGGAAAAAAAATTGCTCTATAATTCATCTAGCTCAAAAAAACACCAACTCTATGACTCTTTTGAAATGTATTGGTGTCTCGGCACTTTCTTTTGAATTTTTATCGGCCAAAATGCGACAATTTACATGTATTGCTTATAATGAAATGTCCGTAATAAAAAGGATTTGCAATTAAAAAAAGAGATTTCGTTGAATTTTTATTTGTTTTTTGTATATATCACCTCTGAACTACATTTCAAATCATCAGCCGCCCCACATTTCGAATTTTTCAATTAATATTGGTAAAGCTCCAATGTGTATGTCGACTATGTCACAATGACTTCGAGGTTCTTTAAAAAGCCTAAGAAACAAAGTTTTCTTCACTGTGACAAATTGTATTGCATTCAACAATTGACCTTTTAACAATTTCTTAAGTTTCGAAGTAATTAGCAAATGCCAAACACAAGTTGGAGTAAAATGTATCTACCTTCTCAAAACACAACTGCAAAACTATACGTTTAGGGAAATAACGCCACAAAATATGCAACACAGATTGCTGTTGACATTTGACATTGACAATTTCGCCCAATACCACTTTACATGTTTATATGGGGGCACGAAATGAACATTTTTCATAGCATTGAGTGTGGTGAGCTTTACATGCATGTGAAGTGCAAACATTTTTGCTGACCGCAACAATTGAATTTCTGCAAGACTTGATGCTTAACCTCTGATACAAAGGGAATGGAGACCCAAACATTAGTACACATATACTAACGCATACACACATACTCTACCGAAATATAAATCCTCGCATAAATAGTGGTAGGTATAGCAGACAAAGATTTTCTATTATGCCCGCCTTTTTGCTGTTTTCTGCTGTCAAGTGTTTACGCATTTTTTTATACGCTTATTAATGCGAACATGAATTGCTCTTGAAACACACAATGACTATTAGTTATTCTACCAGGACTTTTGTTCTCTGTAACGTTTTCACAAGTGCGTTGGCTCTGAAAATAAAATGTCCATTGCAGATTTTTGAATGAATACTGTGGGAAATTTATGATCGTAGTAAATGTCATAATTTGGCAATTGTAAAGAGACAGCAAAAATACATTAATAGTCTTTGTTGGGCATCTAAAAAAATTTTTTTGCAGGCAATAAGTAGATACATCCGATTTTGTTCTTTTTGAAATTAACTTTATGCTGACTTGTGCCAAATATTAATCTTTCTTTTATTTTCAAAATAAGTGGAGTTTTTGTAAATATTTGTCCAAGCAACTTGAGGACTGGAACATCAATAAAGTTTGAGAAAAACATTTTTAGCACAAAACACTTTACGTAGTTTAGCATATTAGTTTATAAATTATAGACCAATTCATTTTGTAAATAATAATGCAATCAGTGAGTGTACCTTAACTGCAGGTCATAAACTCAAGATAAACTTTAGTAAACGGATTTCCCATCAGTTTGATAAATCATTCGAGCGCCTGTATAAACTTAAAGCTTCGTGTTGCTCTAAAGCTTTATATAAATTGAAGACGACCGTACAGAGGCACACCGTGCACAGAGGGCGCTCGGGGCAAAGAACTTATTTGCCGCCCATACCCAAAGAAATTTTCGTGTATTTTGCCAAAAACTTCATTTACCTCAACTTCAAGGTCCTTCCTCACTTTTGACTTTCAAAAAACACTAGCAGAATGAGATATATTTCACGACCATTTGCCGCCCTCCAAGCCTTGGGCCCGAGGCGATCGGGAAAAATTGTTGTTTAAATAAAAAGTAGACAATTTAAATAAATTATACAAAAATAAAACAGAAATCACTTACCGATTGCGACCTTGCGTCTTGCACAATTGAAAGACCACTGCTAAAAATAAATTCGCAAAGCATTTTGGAAGCACTTATATATAGCTTTGAAGAGAACCATAGCGAATGCTGAACTTAGGCAGCAACTGCAATCCATTTTAGCAGCAACCAATACACTCACACCTCTTAAAGTTTTTTTAATAAATTATTTTCCATAAATAAATCAAACTTTCGACAAATTTCGAACGAATTAAATGTAATTTAAACACTTGTTGCATTTTTTGTGACCAAATGAAAAGATTTTTAATAAGTTCATAATTAAATTATCAACCAAGCACTGCACTCTCACTGGATGCTCTGCCGACAGCATCGTTTTTCATTTACACATTCCACATGAATTTATTAAAACATTTTACAATTTTATCACTCAGAACTTTTTATCAAATAGATACCACCACTTTTCATTAATTTATTATTAATATATTACTGTGAAACACGCAAAATTTAACGGTGCAAATAAAACGCGGCGCCTTTGGCAAATTAAATGAAACTGAACCTTGAACAGGGTTGCCAAGTTGTGAAAAACAAATTCCCAGTCTTCCCAAAATAAAATAATTTTTCCTTGAAATGATAATAAGTAACTTTATTTTGGGAAAAAGTTGAGAACCCTTTTTTTATTGTCAGCAATTTTACCTGTTGCATCGATTCTTATAAATGAAGCGTTATTGTTTTTGTATTAATTATTGACCGTGATGGCATCTGATTTTGTGTATATGTACTGAATCGAAACTTGGAATGTACTTCTTTGTCATAGACACCAATATTTCCTAAAATTTACAAAAATTTTGGAAATTTTACCAAAAAATAAAAACAAAAATAAGATCATTCGATTTTCCTTACGCATATCTTAGCAACGTTTGCCAAAAAACAGGTTTTCATTGAAAATAGACCAAGTTCACTGTAGGTATTCTAAAAATGCGCCAAATGTACTCAAAATTTGACCATGTACTAGCAATATCTCGAATGTACTGACCCATATTTTTCACAACGCATCTGTACTGAAAAAAGTACAAGTGTACCGAAAATTCGATCATTGTCATGAAATACAGTAATATAAGTTTGCTAGCCAATTTCTGTGCACAAATCATTTGCAAGCTGTGTTTACATATATAGCACATCTCGAAAATGGAATAAAATATATAGTGCATACTCAAACTTATCTGGGTACAGTTTGGGTAAGTTATAGAAATGTGATTCTTATTCAGATGCTCATTATTTTAAATCTAAAAACTCTCAGTTTTAATTTTAAATTTGATCTTTGCATAAATTCTTAAATCACAAATAAAATTCTCTCAAACTCAATAGCTGGCAACACTATTGAGCTTGTTCTCGTTACCTTTTTCGTTACTAGTATTTGTGAACGATATGCACATTATTTTAAATTTAAAAATCTTAGGAGTTTTACCTTGTAAGCCACCGTAAGATATTTCAGTGAACGTTCATTGTTCAATATATATAAAAAAATATATATAAAAATATTCCTTACTTAAATACTGTCATTACAAAAGAAATTCACTAACTGGCAGCACTACCGAGTTTGTTCTCGTTACTTTATACGTTACTCGTTATCTGTGAAGTATTTGGCCAGGGTGGTCAAGGATGGTGGTTAAACAATTATAACGTGCAATTACTTTCACTCTTAACATATGATATTAAAATGTATCTGAATTTTTTTTTTTTTTCCAATATTTAATACGAAACGCATTATTTTATTCGCAAAAGGAGTAAGCCATAAGGGTAACACAGAGAAAGAGCAGACATAAATTTAATTTTACGTTTGCTTGCGTTTTATTAATTTTAAGAGTGCTGCCGTCGTTTAGCTGTCAAAATTCTCTTCAGCTCATAGAAATTCAATATCTAATTTTGACAGCGCGTCAACGAAATGCCAGACGCTATTGTTTAGGTTCACTAGTAAAGATTTAATCAGCTGTCAAATTTTCGTTCGCAATTTATAGCAATAAGTGATGACAAATGTTAATAAAATTTGTTTCAAAATAATAAATTAACGATTTTCAATAATTTTATGCACCAGTGCTGCGAAAAAATAAAAGAAATACATACTGTGAAATTTACTTGATTGGGTGGAGATTTTTCCATGGTTGCAGTGCGCCGCCAAATTACTGAATTTTTTCTGCATAGTCAATTTTTTTAAGCAGTACAATTTCATTAAATAAGCAACACCAGCATGGCACAAGTCAAGGAATTATATATGTGTAGAAATATGGATGATTTGGAAGAGAAGACGAAAATACCAGAAATCAGTGCATCAAAAAAAATGAATCAGTAAGTTTATATATGATTAATCCAATTTAATAGCTTTCCACATAGAAACAATAGCCCTGGGAAAATAGTTGATAATGTACCATTAAAAAAAAATGAAATCATCTATACAAACTTCGTATTCTTTAAGTAATTAGCACTAATCCAGTTTTGATTCCAGTAAGGTTTGGATTGTATTTTAGTAACAGGGCAGGTTTTTTAAGTTAAAAACCAATATTTCTGTGGCCACAAAAAATAACAGCTAAAGTCGATCTGTGATCTCAAAGTAAAAGAACATAAGTTCTGTGTATGAGCATGTTACTTGCACTGATTCACTTTTTCAACACATATATCAACTCAAGCTGTTATTCCTTCTTGCCACAGATTTAATCCAAAAGTGTCTGTTGGAGCTAGTTTCGGTGAAAGGAATTTAATGTTGCTGATTTTTATTTTATACTTGTAAGTTGAGTACTCCTGCGCGAATTCGTGCAATTAGTGTTATTTGAAAAATAATTTAAAAAGCTACAGAAATGGCACATAAAACTTATAAATCAGCCCAGTGGCTTTTGAGTTATAGCCAACTTTTTGAAATTTTATCCAACTTTAACTTATGAAATTGCTGTTTTTGATAAAAACTATTATTAGTCTAAGTACTCGTATTTAACTTTCATACCAGTTTTATACCTAAGATATGAAAAGAAAGCAAATTTGCTCGAAAATATATCTGATTTTGGAGAGATAACAATTTTCGTAGCGCCGCGATCCGACAATGTTTTTCGTAGATTAAGTATTTTAAAATGAATCGAAAGTGTTAAGTAAAATTGATTTCTCGTATGGATTTCGAGACACTTAAAAAGTTGATTTTATTAGTACCATTAAATTTCCGTGGCGCCGCCATTTGAAATGATGAACAACTTTGCCTCAGACACCAAACCTCTCAGACTTGAAATATAAAGTGGCGCTAATATCCTAGTTTCCATCAGTAACTAATAATAATCCTTTATGTGCAATGGCATGAATTATTACCTATTAAAATTCCTTGAAGCGAAGATCCTACTCTTCGCAAAAGCTGTAGAGTAATCGCTGTTCTCATCTCGTCCTCGAAAGTAAAAATAAAAGTTATTTGCAATGGTATTGAAAGCAAAATCGAAAATTACTGCTCAGTCAGCGAGCTAGCTTTCATAAAAATCGCTTTTGTAAAGTCGGATTTTGAACCTGCCTTCGGTAGCATATATGGTATGCTCCATTCAAGTTTCCCTAGGATACTATCTCAAGAACTAAGTAAGATGTAATTGTGTAAAGCAAAAGTCTGAAGGTTTCTAGTGGTTCAAATAACAATGACATTCGAGGTCAACTGTGATTTTTTAAATAAACATTATCATTAATAAATTTAAGTCTTAGAGAAAAAATGTTCATGTAAAGCAAATCTATTTTTTCCCATTGTATATAAATCACCAAGAAAATATATGGGCTTTTTTCATCATCTTTTATTATAGCCCTGTTTTCACCATCTTTCCCCTTAGCCCAAGGTAGCAGCGAATTCATGAATGTAGCACCTTGAAGTTGTTTAATGTTGTTATCATGTTTTCAAGAATTTCGTAGATAACATATTTTTCCCTCAAATCCTAAAAATATATTCCCAAATAATTCAGCTAGCAATTCTTCGTCGTCCATTGTCTCCGCTTCTGGGAGACATGAACACTAACTATACTAAAATCGAATGGTAGCCTAGTATTATGTGCCCATAAATGTCTGATTAGGGGCTAACCATTTGAGAATAACCAGATGTGGATGCGATTACATCAAATTAATCGAAAGCAGCCATGTTTTGTTAAGATTATTTGCTCTTTCTTATTAATCCACCTTAGCTACTCAAATTAAAGTTCCTAAAAAATATTTTATTTAACCTGTCTTGAAAATCATAAATGTGCTTGTCGAAATCTTATTTTTCTTGGTTGAGTACTTAGAATTCAACTTTGTCACAGTAGTTGATCGAACATTTCTTCATATTGCCAACTTTTAAGCAATAATTAAACTTTTTTATATAAAGTACAGTTTAAATGCATCAAATTATGCTGCTGATAAGCCAATTTTCTATTTTATTTTATTTTGTTTTGTTTTTTTTTTTTTGCTTCTACATACATACATACATACATATGCATATCTTTGTATGTACAAAAGTCTTAAATTTCATTCTATATTTCTAGATGCATAGAATCTGCACGCAAAGTGTACAAAGAAGCAGAGAAAAGCTACCGTGAAGGGGATGAAGAGTTGGCTTACGTATACTATGCGAGATACTTCAGTCTTTTACTGACCATACACAAAAAATCTGATTATTCAGAACATAAGAAAACTGTTCGTGATGCACTAGGTGGCAAAGAAAAACAAATAGATATTATGGACAAATTGGAGCTTATTAAAACTTCGTTGAATAAGCGTTATAGCCGTAGACAACAACAAAAACTACAACAACAACAGATGGATTACAGCGATCCAAAATCAAAAGAGATCGCTCGTCATAACGCTAGCATTTTGTTAAGTTCATCAAATAATGCTAGCTCGGAAATCTCCACTGAATCATTATCCCTTATCAACTGCTCAGAACTATTTCGAAGAATACAAGAGCACAATGTACTCATAATGGATTGCAGGCCGAGCCTTGACTATCAAAAGTCACATTTATCATATGCTTGGGCTTTTAATGTACCACAAGAACACATACTTTCTGGGTAAGTGACTTAAACCCATATATATTTATATAATTTTAATATTTTAGTATAATTAAAATTTTTCTTTTTTGTTGTTGCAGTATGTCTGCCGGGAAATTGCAAGATAGACTTAATAGTAATGGCAAAGTGATGTGGTCAGCGCGTTCCGTGAAAGATCAGGTTGTACTAATGGATTGGAACTGCAAAGATTCAGTTCCGGCAGAAAATACACCAATAGCAATTCTTTTAGATATTTTGAAAAGGGTAAATCCAACCGTATACATAAAGTAAAAGCCAATATTTGATTATATTTTTTAAAATATCACAGATTATTACGTATTTACCACACTGATTTAAAAAAAACCTGGGGTTCTAAAGTGCTCTTGGCTTTTGCTTAATCAGAAAACTAGTAGTAATATTTTATCTCCATACTCTATGTTTTTACTGCAAATAAGAAGAAAGAAAATAACTATGTTCAAATGGCTCAAAACTGATTCCATTTTAGTTTTTATTGCAATCTGTCTCTGAAATATCTTTGCAATTTGCCACTTTAATATTTAATTTTTGCGAAAACTTATTACAAATGGCCTAAAGTCGATCAAAATACTCTTTATGTCATTTAAAATCAACAATCACTTTAAATGGCGACAAATACTTTATTTATTTATTTTGTTGGCTCATAAATTAAAGACGTTCAAAAAAATACGTAATTTGCGGGGCCAAAATCTAATATTATCTAACTCAATCAATTTTTTTAGCGCTATTATTGAATTGATTCTTTAGCATTTGTAGTTACTAAGAAGTTTCCAACTTTTCTACCCTACACAGGGGGTATATTTACTTTGTCATTCCATTTGTAACGCATAGAATAGGGCGTGGCAGGTATAAAAAAGTGTATATATTCTTGATGAGTTTCGGCCTGGCCGAATATAACACCTTTACTAGAAATTTTTATGTTTGTTTCAAGGAAAACATTAATATATTTTTAATATGAACTTCTAGATAGCTTCCCCATTGACTAGGAATCCCAAAAGAACAAAATTAGAGGATATTGTCAATTTTAATTCAAGTAAAGTTTTTCTCAACCAAACTACACTACATATTATTCTATTATAGTGGGATCCCGATGTTAGCTATCGTTCGCCAATTAAAATTCTTAACGGAGGCTATGAATACTTTATCTTGATGTATCCGACATTGAGTACTAACCCTAGTGTGCAGGCACCACAAGCTGTTATTGAAAACATGGATCTTATTGATGACATTGAATATCCATCCATACACGATATAACAATGAAAGATGAAATTAAAAATTCTTTAAATAATTCCACGAATAACGCGAATAATATTTCGGCAATTAAATTCAACGAACGCCCGAGCGTAGATCGCTCCAGCAAAAATGCAGCACTCAAAACGTATGATCAAAAACAAAAACCAATTGTAGAAATTATTAAAGAAGCTGAAGAATTTCTCGAAAAGCGGCAAGAAAATGGGGAGCAGCTAGAGAAGACTTCCAAGAAATTAGATTCATTACTTGAAAAGGGATATGAAGAAGAGGAGTTGAATGAGCATCGACAATTACTCTATAGTTATATGCAACTTGAAAATACAGCAAACGACTATGTAAGTAAAATTATATTTTAAGTTTGGGTTAATTGAAAACCTTTGTATTTTAACAACTCTAGAAAATTGAAAATAGTCGTTTAAGAGATGAGCTTGATATGTATAAGCGTGAAAAACCACAAGATCAACCAACAATTGATGTCGAAAATTTAGAAGAAAAAACTAAACACTTAGAGACAAAATTACAAGAATGCGAAAAGCTTGATGAGGAACGTGAACATGAAAGAGAACGACGAGAAAAACAACTAGCAATAGCACGTGAAAACAAACGTCATATGAAGCCTCCAGTCTTTGAAGATGAAGATATGTCAAAGCCAAAGATTCCACAATTCGATCGATCAATTAAACCACAAATAATACAAGCAGCAATGCCACCAGCATCCCCTGTTTTTCGTATGGAACGACGTAGAGATTTTTCACCAGTATCAATAGGCGCATTGGTAAATGACAAATATAAAACATTTTTAGGTCACATTGTAGTCCCAATATGAAAACTCAACGCCTATTTTTAGACGTGAAGCGTTATATTTTGAACCGCGCTATTACTCACTAGCAAACACTAATGTGAAACTGCTGCATTCAGTTTTTATTCTACAGTAGACACGTGTCTGCAGAAAATTCTGCAGAAGCTACGTAAACAAACATGGCAGTAAAAATGACGCGCTATAATAATAATCAATAGTTTTTTGGTGCTCAGTCACGTTTTACTACGGCATTTTTTACCTATTAGATGAGCGCCGTAACTCTAACGTGACGCGACCCATGCTATATACCATATGTTGTGTATATGAAAAAATTTTAATTTTCAATACATAAATACACCCAACTGTTAGACACTTAAGTGGGTATTTAAAAAGCTCTTAGCTGCTTTGCACAATGTGTGTCTTTTTAATTTTTCTTCTTTACTGTTTAGGCTTTTTCCCACAATGTCTGTAGCTCTATACATACCATATAGTTTAGTCTGACGCTGTCCTTTCTCAAAGCATGTTGTATTTGGATCAAAATTACAATAACTATTTACATTTAAAAGTAAAATTAATTATTACTTCGAAATGCTTGTAGTGTCAGGTGTTAAACTTCATTTACCAACAACTCAACGTTTTGTTTATAGTTCATTTCTACCCTTAAAAAGAGTATGTTAAATTATTAAATATTTTATTAGATAATAATCTAATTTAAAATAAAAAGAAAATATATTGCTTGCAATTAAGCAGTTTAGTAGCAAGCTGTACTCGGCAAGTTCAATTTTCTTTTTATTTCACCCACTATATTGATTGTAAATTTCAACAACTTAATTTTTCTTTAAATTTTAGGGACGCGGCTTGACAGGCTTAAAAAACCTTGGCAACACATGCTATATGAACAGCATACTCCAGTGCCTGAGCAACACACAAGCCCTGACGGAATATTGTCTAACAGACAAATACAAGAAGTATATTAGCCGCAACAATAAAACAAAAGGTCACATTGTTGAAGAGTTGGCGGCACTCATTAAAGTCTTATGGAATGGGAATTACAAATGTGTAGCAGGCAAAGATTTGCGTGTAAGTAACACATTAATTAAAATAAACTGGACTAGGATGACGCGAGGTGTTGAAGAGAATATCTCTTGCCAAAATATTTTGAAAAATACACACAACAACACAAAATTAACTAAAATTCAGTCAAATTGTATTCCAATTAAATGAAATTATAAAAATGGGTCAAAGCAAAAAAATTCTAAATGTGTTAAATAACATTTAATTGCATTTATTTATGATCTGTTAAGTTTGTGGTTATTCACATTTTGCATTTTTCAAAAAACCTGAAATATGGATATTTTCACAACCAATTTGAGACCATTCCCTTAGCCGATCCATTTATTCTTAAAAATCAGCTTAGACCTCTTTTGTGTGTAATTATTTATTTTCATTCATGCAACCAGCTCAGATTTCCAAAATGCGAAACTGCTTCGTAGATATTTTGGCATTGTTTTCGCGAGAAAGTTACCAACTTGCTCATGTTAATTTGTGCTGAGTTGGTGTAGTTCAAATGCTATGCGCTTTTTGTGCAAAACTACGTCAAAATTGCTAAAAATAGCTCCGTTATTTACAATTGCCGCCAAATCAGATACGTTAAAATTCAGTTATTTGAATGTTTTATGAATTGAAGATTTGTACATACATATAAGACAATAAAGAAACCGAAACCTTATATTTTGTTCTGGCACTAAATTTGGTGTAGAAATGGACCTAGATTGCCAAAGAGCGAGTTTGCCGCATAAAAATACCTAAAATGTAACAAGAACTAGCTTTGAATTTAGGAACACAAATTCTGAAATTTTTATCTAGTTTAGAAAATGCGTATAACCGAATAATGCGATTATTTATTTATTTATGATAAAGATAATTAGAAATAACAACCTTACTATTATGCACATATGCTGTACGAGAAACTTAGTCTATCGGCTAGTGTAACCATTTTAATATTTTTTACCTCTACATTTTAGTACGTCATCGGTCAATATCAACAAATCTTTCGTGGCATAGAACAGCAGGACTCTCATGAGTTTTTAACAATTCTGATGGATTGGCTACATTCCGATTTGCAAACCTTGAAAGTACCGGAAAAGTCACGCGATAATATAACTGCTTCAGAGCGAGCATGGCTTGAGTTTACAAAATCAAAAGAAAGCTTAATTCTGAATTTGTTCTATGGTCAACTTAAGAGCACTGTTAAGTGTTTCGTATGCAATAAAGAATCCGCGACGTATGAAAGCTTTTCAAATTTAAGTCTTGAACTGCCGCCTAACGTTTCACATTTGAATCAATGTATGGACATGTACTTTAGTGGTGAGCTAATACATGGATGGAACTGTCCAAATTGTAAATGCAATCGTGATGCTGTTAAAAAATTAGATATTTCAAAACTACCACACGTGTTAGTAGTGCATTTCAAAAGGTTTGTGCAGAAATCTTTTTAAATTAATGTTCCTACGTTTGTTCTACATATATAACATTGCCTTTAGATTTTACGCCGATGCGGATAGTAGCGGAAATTTCTATCGTAAGAAACAGGATTATGTACGTTTTCCACTTGAAAATCTTGATATGACGCCTTATATCGCAAAATCAGAGTCACGTTCTGGTACACCGAAATCTTATCAATTATATGGTGTTTCTAATCATTATGGCTCAATGGAAAGTGGACATTACACAGCATTTTGTAAAAGTGGCAATAATGGCAAGTAAGTAGATTTACGAGTTGCAGAGAGTGGCTCCAAAGTAAATTCATTAAATTCGTTAGATAAAACAAAAATGAGTAAATAAATTTTTCAAGTGGCCACCTTTAATAAAGGAAGCATTGATAACGCAAATTGAAGTTTTTGCTTAGAGCAAGATATTTGCTCTTTATTATTGCATTTACATGAACCCATCCTTAATAAGTTTTCTTTTAATTATAAATAATTTTTTCTTTTCTTAGATGGTTTAAATTTGATGATCAAATTGTGATGGTTTTAGATAAATCAAATGTTGTTTCAAGCGCCGCCTATATACTTTTTTATACAAGGCTACCACCTATACAATTACCAGAACCAAATTAGCTGCAACTTTAATATTAGATACATTATTTTGTTTGAAATAGCTTAAAATTTCTAAATTTTTAAGGCTCGGACATTGTCACTTTCCAAAAAGAAACTGTTAAACAATTTGAAAAATTTTATTGAATTAAAAACTATAAATTATTTCTTAAAAATTATATTCCTACTTATATATTCTTAGCTCTAGTCGCATGTATATTAAGTATCTGCAGATTTGTTTCAAATTTTTGCTAAGCTTTCTTTTGTTTTTGTTTTTGTGTTTAGTTTTATTGCATTGTTATCGATTTTAAAAGTAATTATTTTTTTTTCTATTTTTAACTTAGAAGAGCAATCAAACATTCGAAATACAGCTATGAATTATCTATTTTAACAATTAATTCCTTTATTTTAACTACTAGCTTTTAATATAAAAATTTGAAAATTGTTTTTAAGTAATTAAGACTACGTGCATTATTAATATTTTCTAAGATTTTATAGAAAACAAGATTTATGTGAATGAAATATCCTAACCTATCTGAATTTTAAGTTGTTGAAAAGTAACTAAATATATGGAGAATATTCTTTATTTTTATATAAAAAATATTATTACGAAAGACAAATTTACAAAAAATCGTAACAATAATAAAATAGTAAAAAATAATCTACATGGTGTATAACATTTTGAAAACATGCAAAGATTTTAACGCATATTTAAATTATTAAATGAAATTGAATGTATATAAACTTAGCAATTTTCATTAAAAAAATGATTCCAGGCAATTTTTTTGTTTACAATATACATATCTGCAAATTATGCAGGTTTTGTTTCAGTATAGACATTGCACTCTTGCTTTTAGTTGGTAAAAACTATCACAACATACCATGTAGTCTAACGGCCGATTTTAGAATGTCCGGTTAAACTTAACCGGTATTTTAACTGACAGATTGTTTATGACATTTTAAGTTCAAATTGCCGGTTAAGACTTAACCCAACATCATGAAAATGGCCTTAAGCGTTAAGGGTAAGTAAATTAGGTTAATTAATTAAAGAAAAGTTTAAAGTGTTACCCCTTATTTTGAGAACTTATTTCGGGAGTGTTTCAGCGCCAAAATATTTTTCTGTTTATCATGCTTTTTCACTAGCCTCTGTTCCATATGAATGCATAAACTCCACTTTGATTAGCGCTCAAATGTCGTCTGTCGCAGCGCCACCGCGCATATTGGACTGCGTTGCGTTGATTCGCTTAAAGACCTGAAGTAAGACACTAAATAAAACAATAGAATCTTTCGGACGGCTCTTCTACCGGAAATAAATTGCCGCTGCGGATAGGAAATAAATCATATATTCCTAATTCCTTCGGATTCGACGATAGCGTTCACTTATTAGAAGCAAGTTTGAATGAAAGTTAACTATTTGTTGTCATATATTCAGTTTCCTCGAGTGCAATGACACTGATGTATGTAGATGATTATCATCGGTAACTTTTTTTGTGTTGTTTTATCGGAACAGAAAATAATGTATAATTATTTTACTGAGCTTACTGTTCAGTAAAGTGCATGGATAACACCAAAAGAATTACAAAAACCAAAGCTAAAACAATAAAAAAACGGCAATCGCTAGTTATACTAGTTTAATTCACTACTCAATGGGATCATCAGTGACCTTTTTAGCCAATGAAGAACTTCTAAGCAAAGGGTATCCACACTTTGCTTCCAAGCTTTGTATGTTTCTCAAAAGATTTGTGGAGAACCCAAGCAAAGCCAAAATACCACAAAACTCTACACGCGCGTAAAATTTGCTGAAACTAACCAACCAGGGCTGCCTGTCCAAAGCCCTTCCCAATGCCCGACTATTTTCAATATTTCTTATTTCGATTAAAAATGTAGAAAATTACATCTTGGACTGCAGGCCAAATACTAGAACTCGAAGAGCCTACATAGAATATATAAGGTTGCATTGTTGTGTCCTGTTCTAAACATGGGTTACCACCGATTTTTTTCGGTCATTTTTGTCAATATAAACTACAGATTGAAATGTGTGTCAATTGATAAAACTCGAAAAGCCTAAATAGAAAGAGATGTATTGTCGAATCCTGTTATAAGCATGGGTTTCCATCCGTTTTTAGGGCCAAAATTTCCCGAAATTCGGATATTTTTGGGTATCAGGACGGGCTTTGTCAAGCCAGCAAGCCTGGTTGGTTAGTTTCACCAAAATGCATTTTACCTTACCCGTACATCCCATCCGGTAATCTTATGCACTCGACTTTTCTACAGTGGGTTCTTGGGCTATTAAATAATGCATTATACTTACATTATATATATAATTGTCGAATACTTATTTATTTTATTTATGAGGTGTTATATAACTGACCAAGATTCTTTAGTAAGCACTTTCATGATTTTGTTTGCTGTGTATAAGTCATGAATTTGTGAAGAGTTGAAATAAACTCAATTGTCAAACCCATATGTTCAGTGCAGTAAACAACAATAAAAAAAGCAAAATTTGACGTTTTATTGAAGAAAAGTTCTTCATGGAAATTTGTGACGAACTCATGTATTAGCGAAATGAAAAGCGCAATTTAAATTAATTAAAAAGTGAAATTTTATCAAATTAACTACCAGAAATACGCAATAACAACAGCTGCAGAAAAAAATCATAACAGTTCTTATAAAAAACAAAATCGCAGTTTTTGTATAATATAATTTAATTTTTTACTCAGGTTTATCGTGTGACCAGCAAATGGTGAATTATCTTTTCCCTACTTCGTTCCTAAATGTTCTGAATTACTTTGAAACTTTATCCTGAACAACAGAAAAAATTTGCATCTTATTATGTTCCGTAGTCGTAGTTGGTTTGGTGGTGGCTGGAATCGTCCAAAGAATCGTTTATCATTGGATCACCTGAAGTACCTCTACAGTGTTTTAGAAAAGAATACCACCGTATCGGAAAACAATCGAGGGCTTTTAGTCGAGTCGCTGCGCTGTATTGCTGAAATTCTAATTTGGGGCGATCAACATGATTCTTCTGTTTTCGAGTAAGTACTGCTAACTTTTTTGTGAATACATATATCGCTTCCTATTAACCTCACAGTTTTATTTAGCTTTGGCAAAAGAACAGACTAGACTGGTATAAAAAAGAACATTGTTGATTTAAAACTAAATTTCATTCCCTATATAGATATATTTTTAGCAAAAATCAAGCACCCTGGAATCTGCCTTACAATATTTTTCTATGCTCGGTCTCATATTTTAAAAAATTATAACTTTTAGTATTGAAAATTGCATAAATTATATGTGTCCAACAGAAATTAGTGTCCGAGAACGGAGACGCGATATATTAAGAAAAAAAATAATATAACTTCAAATGCCATACAAACAGTCAGTGAACAACAGAAGAAAATCTTTTGTGGGACATCATCTAACCTAAACTTTTGTTTAAGATAGGTTGATGTCCGGTCAATTCCCTTGCGCAACCGAACTCACTGATTTATATTGTATTTTTACGGTTCATTTATGAGTTTTTTAATCCGAATCAGACTTCGTCTTAAGTACGCGCAAAGTTTCGAATAAAAACAAATTTTCGGTCAAAGGATTTGATACTAAATTGTACCGCACCAAAAAATGCCAGATGCCGTGGCGCATCAATTTATGAGGATTTTTTTCAACTACTTCTAAATTTAAAAAAATATTAAAATCCAATAGAAAATTGAGTTGTTGATTTAAAGTAACGCAGACTAGCAACAATTTTTTCATTCTTATCGGGCTCGGATGCTTACTCGAACTTGACTGTACTTATTGCATACGATACAATACAATACAATGATTTTTTTTATTACAGCTTCTTTTTGGAGAAAAATATGCTTTCCTATTTTCTACACATAATGCGTCAGAAAAGTGGTGGCTCCAGTTTTGTATGTGTACAACTTTTGCAAACATTGAATATTCTTTTTGAAAATATTCGGAACGAAACATCATTGTGTAAGTCAATAGTAATTGTAATAAATTGCACAAATAAAACGACTACATAGATTAAATAATTATCAAATTGTCAATATAAATTAGTGCAATTGCATGGTTAATAATAACATAAGAAAAACCCGTGTAGTTTTTCTATTAAGTAATATACTGAACTTATACTTATGTTTAATATGTACACATGTTTATCATTTCATGTTTTATTTTTACAGATTATCTCTTAAGCAATAATCATGTAAATTCAATCATTGTACATAAATTTGATTTTTCCGATGAAGATGTTATGGGCTATTATATATTGTTTTTAAAAACTTTAAGTCTTAAGCTGAATACTCATACAATACATTTTTTTTATAATGAGGTAAGAAATAATTGAATTTAGTTAGTAAATATTGAATATGACGCCTGTTATTATTATCGTTTATTTCAGCACACTAATGATTTCCCCTTGTATACAGAGGCAATTAAATTTTTTAATCATCCCGAATCGATGGTTCGCATAGCTGTAAGAACAATATCATTAAATGTGTATAAAGTACAAAATGCCAGTATGTTACGGTTTATTAGAGACAAGTAAGTAATGGTTGCATTATAATTTGTTTGCCTTTGTTAGATGCATGCATATGTATGCTGTGTATTAAAGTTTCGTTTATACGACTGATACGACTTTTTTATATGAATATAATACCAAATTTTTAAGTTTTACAGTAGTCACTAAAAGGTATTTAAGTTTATCTGAAATTAATTTTACTAAAAAATTAATAAAAAAGACGGCATTAAAACATATTCTTGCAACTGCTTCATATGCTCGTTATCATCATAGCCATGATGTAGCAAATTCATGTCCTTCCATGAGTACCGGAGCCGTAAGTACTTAGTGTCACATTATATAAAACCAGCGGTAGGTCCATAGTATCCTTCCGTTTTCTGAGCATTATGAAACTAATCGTTTTGCTCGTAGTACATGGGATTCACCCCTAATTGACCATACCAATTTTGGGACTTTTGTCGGGTTAAAATTTTTCAAGAGTGCCTGTAATGTTTTGTTTTAATATTTATACGGTATAGGTTGTAATTGGTATAGATTAAAGACACCTACCTCCTTTTTGGGGGCAAGGTAAAAAAAATTATTAGTATGTATATTGGACGTAACGTTGGGACTCTAATTTTGATTTAACATTTACATATGAGAAATAAAAACTCCACAAATCAATAAAACATTTCAAATATGTATTTAATGATTTTGTTTATACTTTTTTTAGAACCGCTGCACCTTATTTTAGTAACTTAGTTTGGTTCATTGGAAAGCATATTCTGGAACTGGATACTTGTGTACGCACAGATATTGAGTGAGTATTAATTATTATTGTTGGTCTTCCTCAACACTTCTGAGAATTTCTTTTTTAAACATGTAGCCATCAT
This sequence comes from Meiosimyza decipiens, assembly GCA_963680825.1. Classification (NCBI taxonomy): domain Eukaryota; kingdom Metazoa; phylum Arthropoda; class Insecta; order Diptera; family Lauxaniidae; genus Meiosimyza; species Meiosimyza decipiens. The sequence goes on from OY804259.1 coordinate 15,619,683, forward strand.
TCGAATCAAAAGCTCTCTAACCTTGTTGCTGAACATCTTGATCACTTACACTACTTGAATGATATTTTATTATTGGAAATCAATGACCTCAACGCCGTACTCACTGAACATTTGTTGCATAAACTTTTTGTGCCGTTGTATATTTTTTCACTAACACCTGCACCACCGCCACCTTCGTTAGCGGTTGTTACGCAAAATTTGGCAGCGGTCTTAAACCGCAATGTCAATATTGATGTACAAGAAATGAACAATCCGCGTGTATCATCAATAGTTGCAGTATATTTACTATCGCTTGTATTTCTTGTTGTAACGCATGCGCCACTCGTACATGCTCTGGCATGGGTCATACTAAACGGTGATCATAGTGTATTTAAAGATGGTGCCGCTGAAGTGCTGAACGCTTATGTTGAGCGTCGTGAGGTTGTAGTGCCAAGCTTTGGAGAGCCACGAGAAAGTTTAGAAGAATCCCTAGATACAAACGTTGGTATTCATACGAATTTATATTTGTACGATGCTGTCGTCAGTGAAAGTGTCGAAGATAATGATACAGTTAGCTCAACGACAACACCATCAACATCAACTTCGACAACACCACCACATGCCGCAAGCAGTGTTACACAGAGTATCGAAATTGATGGTGCAATTGCGGGAATTACAACACCGCCAACATCGGAAGCTACAGCAAATCACAATAAAAAAATGTGTAACATCACTGATGAAGAGAAGGAAAAATTGCAAAGATTGATAACGCCACAAACTGCGGCTGATATAAATCGTCCATTCTTGGATACGGTGCTAGCAGGGTTAGACTGTATAGAAAATGATTATTTAGCGCTGTTAGCATTATGCTTAATTTATGCAATGGCTTTCAATAGAGGTATGAAAAAGTTTTTGTTTTACTACATATTTCATTTCATTTATTATAACTTTTGTATTTATCGTATCATTTGCACTTGTATTAACATCTATTCCATTCTATTCATTTTGCTCGCTGGCTTAAATTGTAATTGTCCTAACATATACTTAAACTAAATGCTAAATTATAGATGGTATGTAAAATCTTCTTTGAAATATGAATTTAACAAAATATTATTTTTTAATGTTATGTAAAGAAGATTATTAACCTTATAAAATTTATTCGTACTTTTTAAATAGGTGTTAAAAATGAATGGTTCGATCAGGTTTTGTCGAAATCTTCTAAAGGTTCTTATAGCTACAAGACGGAATTGCTTGAGCGTTTACTGAACATAGTAACACAATCAAATCAACCGTGTAAGTAAAACAGCGCAACAAAAAAAACTTTTGATTTTTTAACTACTTATTAGATCTCGTTCTCGACTATCGTATCGTTGTTTATTTTGACGAATTGCACGATAAACACAACACCATCGCAGAGAACGAGATATCGGTCAGACCTATCTCGGTTCTCGTCCTCGGTTATATGAAAAATTATTTTTTAGTATCGTCTCATTATCGCGACCGAGAACGATATTTATCGGTTTTTTATCCAAACGTTCCCTCTTATTTCACGTAAGATTACATATTGAATTTTGCTATGTTGATTATGGGAAGTGTCCACTTCTTCAAAGTTTTATGCATAGTACATTTTAGGAATTTTTATAAGAGAGGTGCCCAACCAACTTGCCCATATTTGTCAATATTTCGGCTATGGTTTCTCCGAACTACGCCTAGTATTCGTGCCTAGAACTGGTAGCATTTACGAAACAAGTCTTATATTATTTTCGAATTAATAAGTTGGTCGACTGCTAAAACTTCTGTTAAAATTATTAACTAATTAATACTTTAAGCAACGTTTCGGTAAAATTTTAAAAATGTAGGTATTATAGTTCCAATAGTAAAATTCTAATAAATAAAATAATAATTTTAAAGCTGAATCATTTCGAAATATTTTGCTCGACAGCAGGATTTACATATGCATAGCCAAAATCTTTAATAACTTTAAATTTCCTAAAATGATTTTTGTCTTTTTTCTTACCAACAGCATGTCGCATACGCTTAATAACCTTAGAAATTGTGTTACAACTTTTAGTTACCTTCACAAAGCCAAATACCGAAGAAGCTAGTATTACAGAATCGCAGCAAGAATTGCTTTTTACTGCACGTAGCCAATCCATGGCTGCGTTGCGTAATTTTTACAAATCAGAAGATATATTTCTTGATCTTTTCGAAGATGAATTTAATGAAATGCGCAAAACAAATTTAAATGTTGAATTTCTCTGCATGGACTCAACTATTTTACTGCCGCCAACTGGTACACCGTTAACAGGAATAAATTTTACCCGCCGTTTACCTTGTGGTGAAGTAGAAAAGGCACGACGTGCTATTCGTGTATTCTTTCTATTGCGTAAAACTTGCCAACAGTTTTTAAATGAAAAGGAAACACTCTTACCATTAACGAATGTTTTGAATCTTGTACAGGTGGATAATGTTTTGGATTTGAGTAAGTGTTAACAAATTCCGGTATATATTAAAAACCGTCATTCACATTTCTTTTATTTTTTATAGACAATAGCGATTTAATATTCTGTACAGTTATTTCTAAAGACAACACAAAACAACGGCGCTTCTTGGTTATTGATTCATTGCAGTTGATACTTGTGGAACCCGATGCCAACCTACTTGGTTGGGGAGTTGCAAAATTTGTTGGCTTTTTGCAAGATGTTGAAGTTGTAGGTGATAAGGATGACTCTCGTTGCCTGCACATAACAGTACATCGTGGCGGTGCCACACACAATCGCACGCCGCTATTATCAGCAAAATTTGTCTTCGATGATCATATACGTTGCATGGCAGCAAAACAACGTTTGACAAAGGTAATCCAATCCATTATGTTGTTTCTTGGCATAATTTATTATCTCCAATTCGGGAAATGAGGCAGGCTGTGACAGTTTCGATTCGGGCTTTGTGCCCTAAAATGTTACCTATATTTTCTCTGTATTTAAGTAATTCTTCTTACACTGGAATATAAAAATTTAATGGGTTTTATTCGTTCCTGGAAATCATACGTAGCCATTGTACTCTCTCCAAGAGATACTCTATATCCTAAAAAATATGAAAATCAAAGAAACTGAAAATGACTATAACTTTTTAAACTCCTTAATTTTTTCAGTGGCAATACGAGTCTCAAAATCAGTAACTCATATTCATAGATATTTGCTTGGTGGATAATGTTCGATAAAAAGACTAATTTATAGTAGCATAAAATGTCGCTAACCTACACATGTTTAAAGCTGTTTCTCACTTTAAATCCGAATTTATGTGGATCCAAGTTTAAAAGCAACGTCTCTGAATTAATCGCTGTTTTCTTTTTAACATCATCACACAATCATCATAATTTCTTCATTCTAGGGTCGCAGCAAAGCACGACAAAAGAAAATGTACCAAATAGCGCAACTCATTGAAATGCCTGGTCAGGTGATTGATTCACCCGTTTATGCTATAGCTGGCATACGCTCTGGCAGCGGTGCTAGTGGCAGCAGCTCACGTTCATCACGTGAGCATCGTCCCATTTTCTCCACAGCAAATCGTGTACCTGGATTTGCTGCAGCATTACGAAAAGAAACAGCTGGTCCATCTGCAGGCGTTAGTCGTGTGCAAATTGCACAGAATCGTTCCATTGAGGGGTAAATATAAAATTGTTAACGTGTTTTCAAAAATTTAATAGTAAAATATATATTTATTTTATTCTATTAGCATACGTAACGAAGGCGGTAGCGGGCGTTCACGTCGACGAAACTCTAATACAAGTTCCACCTCTTCAGCTTCTAACAATCGTGATGCAGCTTCCTCTGGACGAGAGCTTTCGCCAAGCAGTGCTAATAGTAGTAAAAGTTCATCGCAGTCACGCGAAAACTCAGGAAATCGTAATGCTTCACCACGCTCACG